>MEHQ01003635.1:43441-138457 GCA_008828725.1 Saccharina japonica
GGGGGGGGGGGGGGGGGGGGGGGGGGTACGTGGTGTTTAGGTTCATCGTGGTTTCTGATTGTTCTTACTACATTAGCCCACCCCGTAATTATATACGTCCTGATTATTCTTACTACATTACCCCCCCCCGGAATATGTCGCTAACCGCTGCTTTCTTTCAGTGACAATCCAAAACGGTTGGAGGGATAGCCACCGACCTACCATCCTTCAAGAAAGGTCAGAAAACACCTCGTAGCACGCGCGATCAAAATTATATCACACGCTGCTCGCAAAGGTTAACTTCGACGAAAATGACAGATCTCCAACGTATATAGGCTGAGGTGTCTTTTGTAATCGCTATTCTTAACAACGTTGTGCAAGATACGTGGCGATGTCGACAGCTACAGCGGAAAAGACTGGCAAACATCCCGGGGCATTTTTACGACACTTTTATCACGTGCTTCGCAACAGCATTCGCTTCCCTTCCACGCCCCAACTGCGATATACCAGGTACCGTACAATACCAGTGGCTTGCGAATATGAGCTTTGAGGAAAATTTCGATCTCACAGCCGAGGTGCTGCTTGAAAAAACAAAATCAATAAAAATACCATACCAGGTATTAACACTCAAGGCTTTTGCAGCGCGTCGAAGCGCGTCGCACCAGAAAAAAGGCCAGAAAAAATGACAGGCGGGATTTGCGACATTATTTTGATACTGTTTTTACAAGCCGGCAACACTCACGGTATTTGATTTCGCAGATTTCTGCGTTGGACGCCTTCAGTCGCTGGCAGACCTTCAACTTCGGCATGCCCGTAGAGAACGGGTGCGATATCGTTTTCTTAATAGGCAGGAAGGAATAGCACTGTCCGGCAGAAAAAATGGAGCGGGAAGGGCGCGAGGGGAGGGACGGCGGGGGGGGGGTACGTCAAGAACCCAAGTTGTAGGGTGGCGTTTACAGGGCGGGTAAACGGTACACGGGTCAAATCGGCCGCAGTGTGCGGCGGGTAAGGCTTGTGTTTGTATGCGTTCTATCTGCAGACTTGACTGAGACTTGGTAGATATCATGGGCAATTCGAAAAAAAAACGGCCAGATGGGCATATTGCGCTTGTCTCTGTTCCCTATATCAAGAGAACAGGACGAATGTGTGCGGCAGCATCAGCGAAGCACCTTTTATTAACCCGTTTTGCTCCCTCACCATCTTGTCGTCCCTCGAGCTTAGGCGCTGCCCACAGAAGGTGTCGATAGCAGCTTCGATCTTCAACTGGTTCTTGCGGTCCGCCGGCGCCAGCGACTCGTTGACCTGGTTGAGCACGCTGACACAAACTGCACAGAGGAAAACGCCGAAGGAGGGAGGGAGGGAGGGAGGCGCAACGCTATCGTGAGCCAAGACATCCAAAAATATCAGCCCTTGGGGGGCACCCCAGAGGGAACAAGTCACCAGGAAAAAAGCGACCAATACAGCATCATCCACTGCTTGGTTGGGGGGGGGGGGGTTACTCATGTCGTACATGGCCGTAGTCGTATGACTTCAGACCCTCGCATCCCTACAATGCCGGGACGGAGCACGTCGGGTTTTCACCAACCAGGTAGACATTGCTTACACCAAGCGCGAAGCGCCGTGAGGTGTTTGGCGAGTCGCATGAAGGGTGAGCTGCATCCTACTAAGAACCGCTTGTGAGGCGGACTTCCTTGCATATAGATTAAAAGGCGGCGAATAAAATCAACACCTCGGACAGATGCTCGATTCCCACGTAATGGTCCAGATCTTTCAAGGCACATCTGTCCCCGATTTTGTTGGATCTAGCTCATGTTTCCGGGTGGGACCTGAAGAAATCTCTGCATGATCTAAGCACATATAATACATGTTTCCTGGGTTGGATCTGTACTGCGCAGATCCTGCACCACACCTTCCCAACGGCAGGCGAGGAACTACAGTAGATGATCTACTGTAGATCATGATGTCATTATCTACATCATGATGTAGATCATGGATGTAGATCATGGGTCTATATTATGATCTACATCATGATCTAGATCATGGATCTACATCATGGATCTACATCATGATCTAGATCATGGACCTACATCATGATCTAGAGCATGGACCTGCATCATGATCTAGATCATGGATCTACATCATGGATCTTACATCATGATCTAGATCATGAATCTACATAAAAATCTAGATCAAGATCTGCCCGAGGTATTGAATAATCGATTAGTTCGGGGGATGACAAAATTTGGTGCCCGAACTACATACAGTCATACAGTACAATGCAATGAGTCGTACGGTACGACACAGGCGCAGCATAATCCTACGCGTAGTGCTTGCGCGTCCACACCACGTGCGCACTCGTACTCGCAGAAAAAAACAAAAGCGATCAGTTGCTTTGTCGCTCTATAACTGGGTCTCAAATTGGGCTTACGAGTATTCGATATCTACCGTCAGTGTATCATCAGCCACGTCGTGCTAAACTTCAGGGCAACCAGCCTATCACTACAGTAGTAGTACCGGATAAGCAAGACGCCGTACGAGCCAACATGCGGGCCAGTGCTTCGATACCACGAAACAGCTTCTTGGTGGAGTGGCAGCGAAGACGTGGTTGCTCTGAATCTTGATGAACAATCAGCATCAGTTCATCGGATACATCTGCTTGGCGCGAATCCTTAATCCGAGGTCAGCCAAGACAATGCACGTGTACCCGGCCGCGCGCTGCTGTCTACATCACAGCAGTCATAGACCAGAAACGTTTGCGCGGCTGCGTACTTGAGTGCGAGACCTCGCAGACATAGGGTGCCGTACTCGCCGCGGTATGTATTACATGGTACGCGAGTGTTGAAAGGGATGGGACAAACTCGGACTGCTCCCCGTAACATAAACGTTTTTCGCGTGTCTCGTATAGAGTGTTGGTGCACAGCTGATCCGATTCGAAATCTTGCGGGTAACCCACTCTGCCGTCCGGCGTCCCTCGCGCCACGAAAGGAGCAAGATTTCCCGTTCGAGTCGGCACCGACGGTCGGAAACAGCCGGCAACACGGCGGACTAAAGACGAAAGACCGCCTTCATGCCGTTGTCCATAGTATAAACGTACTACGAGTACTACTGTACCGATTTCCGTTCGCTGGTCGCTACGCATACTCGTGCCTTTTGTCTTTTGGGCTGTGTAGACTTCCAAAAGCTCAACGGCTGGTGGGCCTTTCGCTTGATCAGCTTCACAAAACGGTCGTCGGATTTCATTGTGTGTCAAGTCACCCACCCTCACGTCCGAAATGCCTCCGAAGGGAAACCTTACCATGATACCTACGGACGTTAATGCCAAATATGGTCTTGGAACGCTTTTCGCTTTTCGTCGTCGAAATCTTATTCGTACCATGGAGCGAGACACCGTAGGCCGCGGACGGCTGTTACTATTAATACCATTGTCAGTACTGCTGGAAGAAGCTAAACCCGACAACCACGTCCTCCCTGTATACTGCTGTCTACGCCCCACGGTCGGCGCGAATGGCCATATGTCCAATCGACCGTGGAAGGCCGGAGGGCTTGGCTTCGGATGTAAGCTGCTTCCGATCCAAACGAACTGCAGGTTTTCGACCACCAGGAACACTTTCCAGATATTTTCGTGGAAGTACAAACTGACCAGGAGACTACCACTGGTACAGCAGTAGGAAAACACACATATTTCGTATACCCCGTACTCGTAATAGTTACAAGTGGCCGCCCGAGAGGAGCGAGACGTGATCCTTGATACAAACCGCAGCTCAGCGGATCGAGTGTTACCGCGCTGGCTTCGAGCGTTTTCATAGCCCGACTCTGCACGAGCTGTGCAGCAGCTGTTACGTCCATATATAACATCGGGTGTCAACCCTCACCCTCGCCCTAACCCTCCGCTCTGCTCCGCCCCAGCGTACCTTCACACTCCTTAGGGTCTGCTCGCGGTGCGGCTGCTGACAACGTGCACAACACCGCCGCGATCGCAGATACGAGTTGGAACTTCATCGCGCGATCACTGCTGCGCACCCTCCGCGAGCCCTGCGGAAAACCGAAGAAGACGGATACGTACATAGGAGGCAAGGAAGAAAATCAGAAGTGCGTGAAGGTAGAGCAAAAAAGGTGGAGGGGGGGAGGGAGAGGATGGGCGAGAAGACAGGGAGGAGGACAAGGACGAGGAAGAGGAGGAGGTACAGAGGCAAAGATAGGCTCGGAGAGACTGCTGCTTTGGCTGTGTCATTGATATGGCACAGCCAAAGCAGCGGTCAACGAAGTCCGGTGTCGAGGCGAATTCTTCGAACGATCGGAAGACCGTACGAATGTGCTCCGCAAGGCCTGCGGGCCGTTTTTTAGGCTATCATTGGTGAACCAATAGCAACAAGTCTCGACGGCCTTTGCCAGGGAACAGCTACAGCCAGTGGCCTAGTGCCTACAACAGCAGGCGCGCAGCTACGTCGTGAGGCCAAAACCGTGTGGTGTTGGTGTAGTTAGCGCATACGTAACAATAGCAACCGATAAAAGGCGAAGCAGTTTCACCTGTTCTGGATTGCTTTCCGACGACCGCAGGTAGAGCTGAAGACAGGCCGATTGGGCTGGGAGAACAGGGAGTCAGATACCTCTCGTTGCTGGTTCGTCTACTCAAGCTGTTCTGCTGTGGGACGTGGGACTCTGGAAGGTGGATAGAAGGTCGACGCAGGTGGGTTCGCGATTGACGGCGTCGGCCAATCAGGTGCCGCCTCGTTGCGGTGTCAAAATCTCAAAAAAAGGTTTTCTACACGTTTTTGGAAGCCTTGTTTCACCGGGAAACTGCTTTCTCTAATTTTCGCAAATTCGACCGATTTCCCGCTTTGCAAGTCCAGTCTGCGGGAGCTTGGCTTTCGCTGGAGCCTTGGGCCTATCGCCGAAGGTAAGCTTGTCACAGCAGAGCTTATACAATGCAGAACGATGAAATCGAAGAAAGTTTGGCTGCAAGCCAAGAGAAGAAGCTGACAGCTAAGGGCAATGACGCTAAAGGCGCGAGTCACGAGCGACAAATAGGCAGCAGAAGCAGCAACAGCAGTGATGAACCCCGCGTCAACGGACTGTCGAGCGATGGCTCGCACATGTTCGTCTTCACGAACGAGAAGGCTGGAATGAAAAGCGTCGACAAGGAGCGCGCCAATCGCATCATCTATGAGATGAGCAAGAACTCGTCCTACTTCAAGCAGGCGGAACTTCAGGATCGGAAAGTTGATGTCAAGGTGAGAGGTACAACTTGTACAGTCATCAGTCACGTGATTTCAGTTTCGACGGTTTTAAAATGTTTTGCGCCGCACGTCGCACGAAACGCACGAGACACGAGGCCGTGAGGCCATCCGGATCGTGAGAGCTCACGTATCATATCTTGGCTGTCAAAAGATTGCTCAACTATTTTGTCTTGGTAGAGCGCACGTGGTATTATCTATCTGTCGTCTGTCGGTCGATGCCTGCGCGAGACATGTTTGTTCCCTTGTTTGCGATGAGACCTACCCGCTGGTATGAGCTATGAGTGAGGGTGGCCCGCCTGTATCGGGCGTCTGTATCGCGCGTCCGTTCGTACTTCCTTGCTCGTGGCTCGTTGCCCGTGGCAGCACTCGGCGCCGTGGAACGATGTGTCGCTATCTCCCTATCTCCTCTGCCGCACGGTACGAGTACATACTGCTGCTGTATACCTGGCATAGGGTCTGTATACCTTCCCCTTCAGCGCGTGGAGTAGAAAGCTCCAGCTCCTCGTAAAGGCTACTCGTAGTGATCTATCTTCGCGTGCATATTGAGCACCGCGTTCACACTCAAGCAGCCTTCGAACATATCATACGTAGCGCTGACGAGACGAAGCCCCGTCGTAGTACTTGACGGTACGTATCATACCTCATTATAAATGAGACCTCGAACAAGTTCCATTTCCTGAAAAATGTCACACGACGCAACGCCAGAGAGGGGCTTACTCGAAGCCTTTGACTCCCAACGAGTAGTACGTACTACGTAGTACGTACGTAGTCAGATCGAGAGCGCACCCAACTCCTCAGCTCTTATTTCGTCTCGTATATATCATGTTGTCTTGTGTGCTGTTCTATGCATATTTAACCGGTGTTCTCCTCTCATAGGTTGCGGAGATGAAGGCGAAGCTTCGAGCTCTTGACAGCCCGCGGAAGGCTCAGCTCACGCGACAGGCCGACAGGATTGCCACCGAGTTCGAGGCACAGCGAGAGCTCGACGAAGTGTGCTTGGTGGTGGACATGGTGCGACAGTCAGTCTGCTTTTTCGGTCGTTTTAAAAGGGGTTGATTGGGCTGTCTTCGTGTTTTTTTATACATGGCTGTCGGCATGACATGTTCCGATGGTGTCCAGTCTTGTTTTTGGGCAGGCAGGCAAGTAGGCATCTTCTGCACTCAAAAACGCGGGGGGGGGAATGAAAAATTGATAAAATTTGAATTCTGGGTTTGTAGAAGATGTCGCAGCGTTCGGAGCACCGTGGCCCTCCTTTTCGAGACCGTGTTTCCGTATTTTGTCGCCCTTTCAGTCCGCTCATACGCCAATCCCCTAGAGACCCGACCTCGTTCCATTTCTGCCGTTGTTGTCCACGCGTGCCTGGCTAATCTCTGCCCCCGCTCATCTACTCCCGTCAGCATAAGCCGCTCTAATTTTATGTAGGAATGTTGAGAACATGCCAAACGAATCTATCATACGTTCCCAACTGCTGAGTTAAACTGATCACAGGCACAGTTTTGCTTGTGACGGTGTTTTATCGCCGTGAGAAACTTTTTTCGATGCTGTCTTGATCTCACCGTGCCGATTGAATCAATGCGCAGGCATCGCGTGTCGCAAATTGAGCGCGGAACCCCCCCCCCCCCCTCCCGCTTGGTCTCGAAAGGGATGCGCTGGTCAATGGTCAATATGACTAAGGCAAGGCAACAAGCAACAAACGAGTACGCCACCCCCCCTCTGCCCGCCCCCCCCCGCTTTAGCCTAATATTCCCTGTCCCCCCGGCACGGGCACGCCGCCTAACGTTTCGCCTCCGTATGTTGCTGTTTTTTGTTTCATGTCCTACTCGAAACCGCGTGGCGCGTTCCTGCAGGACATGTTTTACGCTGCCGTGGAGATCAGGTCAGCGACCACAATATGCCTCGTTACGAGCACAGCAGTATTTTTATTTCGAGTGGCCAGGTGGCAGTTGTTTTTGGCGATGTTCTTACAGTATGATGGTCGTTTTGCGCGAATAATTAGGAACCCCCCCCCCGTGAGAGAAACGGATTTTCATGCCCGCAGTTTTCTGATTGGTCAATTTTTTAGGATGGAAATTTTGATCGGTGGAAAATCCTTGGTCGACATTTGTCGTCATCCGGAATCGTGACGTCACATTTCGGGGGGAAAAAAATAAAATAAATGAAAAATTGGCCGTGGATGATGACGTCAGTCTTAATTTTTCGGAAAACTGGCCGGTCGAAGTTTTATTCGGAGCATGTTTTATCGAAATACAAATCCGATAAAAGAGACAAAAGTAGAAGAATGTGCGATGGAGGCATTCTCATGAAACGTCGTGGCATCGCATGACATCTTGGCATTGGCGGGGCTCGTGATAGTACACCCCATCCCGATAGACGCGGTCGAACGGCACCGTCACGCGGCGGGGCCAACCTGTTTGGTGTCTGGCGGTGTTTTGGGGGGATGGGCAGTCATGTTTCGGTGCGGTGGCAACGCAGATACCGGTGGACTACCACATACCACTCTGTACCGAAATATAATAACATTGTACATACTAGTATTGAATAAAACGGTGCTTATATTTACGGACAGAGTTATACCTGGTATAAACGTTGTGGTATCACACCTCTCACGAGGGCCTTTCACAGTTCTAAGCTGTCTGCGCCCCGTTTCTTTGTTGTGTTCGGTCGATGAATTCCTTTTTCAGGGATCGGCCGGAGCTCGCGAACAAGCCCGTGGCCGTCGGCGGCGAAAGCATGATCTCCACGACCAACTACCACGCGCGGCTCAAGGGGGTCAGGAGCGCCATGCCCGGATTTATCGGCAGAAAGCTGTGCCCGGAGCTGGTGTTCGTGAAGCCCGACTACGACAAGTGAGTAAAGCTCAGTACGTACCAAAGCCAGCGCCGGGCAATCGCTCGCTTGCTCGCTCGCTCATGCTGTCTACCGTGAGCAGGGTGTCACGCACGTCTACCCCCCTTTTCAAAGCCAAAGCCATATATAATAAGATAATGTTTAAAAAAACAAAAACGCCCCTCCCCTCCACAAACGCCTCCATTGATGTGTCGTGAATGCCCCCGACGACCTCCCGTGCTTGCTGTTTTGATTGCGGCCGATTAACGCGGCGTTCATCTTACGTTTTTGACTTGACATGATATGTTTCCACCGCGTAGTTTGATGCAGGGAGGGACTAACGTTCCTGCGAAAGGGTTTGTATCAGAGGAGGCGGAGATGGTGAGAGAGAGACACCGATTCCGCGTGGCTCCGAAGTACGTGGGAGGCCATTGGTTCCGGGCGGCCTTTGCTTTGCGCGTTGCCGATTTCACTACCCGCCCCGGCTTGCGCCGTTCAGACCAGGTTCACGCCAAGCATAATTTCTCGCTCGCGAGTCCCTTGGCCACATTCCCCCCCCTCTTTCCCGAGGGCTACGTACGTGCGCGTAGGGCGGGCAAGGGTTTCCAGTATATTTCGATTTCGGTGCGGACGAGGGAGGGGACCGCTTCGGCAGGGAAAACGCTTCGATTTTGGAGACTCCCGTGTTTATGTCTTGACTCATTTAGGTGCTGTCGACCACATTTTCCCGTGCCAGCTTCTCTGCTGACCGTGCACACTCTGGGTGTGCGGCAGTGGCACCGTGTCCCCCTTACCGACGACGGTACATGGCGCCCTCCCGTCGGCCGAGTAATGTTTTTCGTAACAGCCTCGCGTGTCCGATGTACGCTCTTTTTGTTCCCTGAAAGGTACACCCAGGTGGCGGAAATAATCCGGGCTATCTTTCGCGAGTACGATCCGCGCATGCGCTCGTACAGCCTGGACGAGGCCTACCTAAACGTCACGCAGGCGCTGGTCAACAGGTTGAAGGAGTCTGCGGCTACGTCGGCAGCGGCGGCGGCGGTGCCGGCGGCGGCGGCAATGGCAGCGGAAGCGGAAGCGTCGCCCGCAACGAAACAGGAGGGTCCGGGGAGGTCGGTGCATGACGTTGGTTTCGGTCACCCAGCCACCGCGTCAGATGGCAAGGGCTTGTCGGCCGGGGCGGGTACGACCCTTCGGCGAAGGGGGCAGGGATTGGGTGTGACTGTTCCAGCTACGGCGGGTGATGAAGAGGACGAAGACGAGGAGGAGGATGCGGAGAACGGGGGGGGGGGGAGGGAGGGTTACGGTAGCGAAGGCGAGATGCCGGGGAAGACCTCGAGGGAGGAGCACCGGGCGCGGCTTTTCGAGGCCGCGCGATGTCTGGCGGAGGAGATCAGGGGACGGATAAAGGAGGCCACGAAGCTGACAGCGAGCGTCGGTATCGGCCCGAACTTTATGCTAGCAAAGGTGCGGATGTGCCGCTCTGCATCTGGATGTGGGTGTGCGTTCAAAACCCCAAGACAAGCAGGAACTTCATGGGGTGTATGTCAAGCGCTACGTAGGTGTTTTTTTTGTCCTAGCCGAGGAGGCCACGGGTTTCGGGCGCTTCTCGGTTCTGATTGGCTGCAGACCTCGTGTGAGGGGGTTCTGAACGTCTGCAAGTCACCCCCACGGTTATTTTCTACTGCGAAAAATGATTCTACAGTTAGTTGCAAGTATTTTTCCCTAAGAAAAAGTGCGGATTTTTCTGAAGGGGGGTTTTACCGTTGCAAACCTCGGCTGTAAAAAATTGGCGAGCATTTCGTGTCTACCGTTTTTTGGTGCAAAGCTCGCCGCAGGCCACGGCTCTGCCTTTTATTCGATCGCCGCCGCTCCCTGCTCTGACATGGGGGCACCCCCGTGACAAATCATCGCAGGTAGCCTCGGACTGGAACAAGCCCGACGGCCAAATGTGCATAGGGGGTGACCGCGCCGAAGTTTTACGTTTTCTCCACGATTTGCCCGTTCGAAAGGTGAGAAAGGTGGTGAAATGCAACCCGACGCGCGCGAAGTGAAGTGATTTGGTCGTTTCTATGAACCCGGACAGGAGGCGTTTGTGCCCGGGCCAAAACATGTAGCAGGCCAAGTGCAAGGGCGTTGGCATGCGGCGGAGTTGCCTTTGGTGGGATGATGTCTCTTTTGGAAACATGGTTGTTGCGTTTCGTTTCGCTAAGAGGTTTTGCGGCGAGAAGGGTTTTTCGTCAGGGGTGTCCTACATTCGTATCCGCGCCACTCGCTACTCGCTTGAGTTGAGTACGCGTGTGGGTTGCTCCGCCCTGTTCCTGTAGCGTGTCGGGTTGTTCGAGTCCCCGAAGTAATCTCTACAGCGGGGCGGCCTGGGGGGCAGTATTCGTTGGAGTTACCGCGCTCAGTCGCCCACTAAAACAAAATTCAAGCAAAAGCGCTCCAAGGATTTTTCACGAGCGAGTTTCTTCAAACACATGGCACCGGCACGCTCAGTAGGTACCACAACGCTACACACGCATGAGCACGCCCACAACTTGACGTTTGCGCGCGTCTCTCCATACCGCCCCACCCCCCCTCCGCAGATCGGCGGCGTAGGAAAAGTGACCGAGAAATGCCTGAGGGAGGCGGTTGGCGTCGTCACCTGCGGAGACCTGTTCCGCGAGCGAGCTGCTTGCCTGCACGTCATGACCCCCCACACATCGCGGTGGCTGATCAAGGTGCGCCCTGTCTCTCTGGCTTTTGCCTCTCTGGCTTGCTCCGCTGAGCTCGAACCCGCTGACTTGCGGTGTGGGTGTGAGAAAGAGACGCGGTTTTGGTTTCAGCCGTCCGACCTATCGTTATTTGGTCCTCCTCTCTGAAGATGGCCGGGAGAATGCGTTCGCGGTAGCGAGCGAGCGAGAGGGAGTGCGTATCGAAGGCCCGTTTTCTCCGATCCTTTCGGGATGGGCTTTTCCCCGCGTTGGTGCAGAGAGCTCGTTGCGCGGTTTTCTTGTGGTGTGGCGGCGAACGGGAGGCTTTTCGTTGTTGCTGTCTGGCGCTTCGGTTGCTTCTCGCGAGCCCCGACCGTTACAGCCGCTTCGCCGCTCGTGCCCCCCCTCCGTCTCGGATTGCCACGTTTGCGTCTTTTTTTTTGTTTTATCTCCCCCGTTGACCCGCCCCCTGGTCACGAAAACCAGGTGTCGCTGGGCGTCGGAAGCTCTGACCACGACGTCGCTACAGAACAGGCGGAGGCAGCGGGCGCCATTACTCGCAAGCAAATCAGGCAAGTTTCGTTTCTTGTTTTCTCAAATGGCAAGAGAACATCAACATTGCCCCACCCGCGGCTATTTCCACATGCATACTCCCTGAACGGAGAATGGTGCGCTTTTTTGTTGTTGTTGTATTTGTCGGCACCCACTTCCTGGCCATCGGTCGGCGCAAACATGATTGTATACCAGGTATCTCTCTAAAGCCACTCCGAGAGCGCACGCTCCTTTCGCTGAAGTCTGTTTTGGGTCCGTGATTATAGGCCTTCTACGGCGCGTCCGGTCTGCGGTCGGACGTAGTCAAACCTTTGAAGTTGGTTCGAGGCCGAGAGAGAGCGCGGCCGCACGGCGGGGGGGGGGCAGGGGTTATTGTTGACGGGCTCTTGTTGACGACGACTTCGGATAGATCTTCCAGGGATCGGGCTGTTGGTTGTTCCACGATTCTGGGGCTAGGAAGCGCTTCTGGCGGTGGGATCAAGGGACGGGCTTAGACCCAACCCCTAACCCTAACCCTATCCCTGAACCCAAACGGGCCAGAAACACGGCTGCACCGCGCTTGTTTTAGTATTAGTCCGACGGGTGAAGGAGGATCGTTGGGTAGATGGGGGGTGACGTTGGTTTACATCCGCAGACGATGTTGGGACCTGCGGACCTCGATTTTACTTCTGACACTAACAGTGAGTGATAAAATTCCTGGAAAATTACGATCCACCCCCTGGAAGATCAATCCTATGTCGTTGTCAGGATTACTGGGAGGAGGGTGGGGGCTCGCTTGAGAGTTTACGACTTTGCACAACGGGAACAAAGCCCTGCAAGAGAGATTATAGTTCCACTCCACACCCCAAACTTACTGTGCGCTTGGGCAACATCGAACATCCCGCCTACTCTATATGGTGGTCCCGCGCAGTTCTTTGTGTGTCGGACTTTTCCATCGCCTCCGAGGTTTTTAACCTTTTACGTTTTTCGCACCCGTTTGTTCTCCTGTTTTGTCTTTCCCTCGTCCGTCGCTTGTCTCTCCCCGTGATTCATCACACCGTCGCAGCAAGGAGCGGACCTTCGGTGAGCTGTGCCGGCCCCAGGACCTTCTGGCTAAGTGTCAAGAGATATGCTGCTCCCTCGCGGCAGGTGCTTAACTCTCCTCCTTTTGGTCCGCTGCTTACCCCTTCAGAACTGTACCAGTTTTTTTGGAACTAAACTACTTGGATTTAGTGGGGGGAAGGTCCCCTTGTTTTTTCCCCTTTGGTACGAGGGTAAATAGCTAATTTCAGCTCGGACTGGCGGGCGCTGGAACGATTCTCGGCGCTGTCCCGTCCGCGCCGATCGGCCTCGTTTTCGCGCGTGTGGTTCCTCTCTAGCGTTTTTTAGGTTGTTGGGATGCGCTTCGTGCTAGCCGCCTTGCGTGCCCAAAAACTCTCCCTCTAGACTATTCCTGTTGTACGAGTAGGCCTTTGCGGCGACTGGGCCAACTGCAGGGTGCAGCTGTATACAGGTCGAATAACATCGAAAAATTATGTTAAGAACTGATGGTTTTCCTATTACAGCCGCTTTTTATTTTTCCGATGTATCTGAGGTGCGGCTGGCTACTCCTACGCAACGGCGTAGTGACGACCTCCGATCCCGGCGGGGTTGGCGGGCTTTGGCCAACGCATTGTGCGAAAAATACGTTCCGTCTAGCTCGCGTATCATGCATAAATGTCCGGCTTCATTTTGTGGCGTTCGCCTCTTTGATGCCCACTCTCGCGATTGTGTGTATTTTGGCCGCCCTCGATTAAAAAAAACGTGTTTCGGTTCTCACAGAGATGGCGACGAAGGGGCTCGAGGCGAAAACGGTCGGCCTCAAGATCAAGACCACCAAGTTCCACGTCCGCACGCTCGACAGCACCGGCCAGGCCTACATCTGCTCGGCGGAAGACCTGTTCGCCGCCGCCTCGGCCCTTCTCCACCGCGAGATCAGGGCCGCAGCAGCCTCCTCTCCGGGGGGCAAGCTGCGCCTTCGCCTGATGGGGGTCAAGGCTTCCAGCTTTCGGGGGCAGGCGAGGTACCCAACGCTGCCTGGACAGGGCACCCTTGACGGGTTCCTCGCGTCGACCCCGACAGCGGCAACGGCGCGGGATGAGACCGCGACTGGGAGCGTCGTCGCGGTTGCGGAAGAAGGAGCTTCAGGATGTGTCGGCCGCGGCGGGAAGGGGTTGGAGGTCGGAGCGGAAGACGCGGCGGAGGTGAGGGAGGACGCGGAAGCAGCGCGGCTGGTGGCCACGAGTAGTAGCGCAGGCGGTTTGAGGACGGGGTGCGATGCTCAGGAGACGTCAGACGGTTCGCGTTCGGGGTTAAGGACGGTGGAGGCCGAGCGTTTGGTCACCGCGCTAGGCCAGCCCCGTGGTGAAGTGTTACCCCCAGCTCCGCGATATCGACGGGGAGCGGAGGAGGCGCAGGTGTGGCAACGAATGCTCGGAGGCTCGTCGTTGGATAGCCCGCAAGGAGCGGAAAGAGCAGCAGCAGTAACAGCAGCAGCGGCAGCGGAGGTGGTGGTGGTGGCGGCGGCGGCGGCAGCGCCGAGCCTGACTTGCCCTGTGTGCTTGGAAGAGTTGGGCGCCGTGTCCAACATGGCGCTCAATCGTCACGTAGATGCATGCGTGGGGGTGTGTACGGTTGGCGGCGAGGGAGGCTGTGGGCGAGCGGTACCGAAGCGGTCAGGCGCCGGAGGGTTCGGTCCTCGGCGATCGAAGGGCGTGTCTACGAGAAAACGCGCCAAGGCGTCGGGGGCGGGGATTGAAAGGTTTTTAACCCCCAGAAAACGAACATAAGACTTCCGACGTGTTTGTTGTGTACCGTGTTGTGTAGTGTACGTCAGCAGGGTGCGATGGGTGGACCGTTGTTGCTGCCGCTGTATTTTGTTGTTGTTGGCCTGTTTCATGTGCTTTAGATTCCGTGCCTGTCTGGGCTTTTGGTCCAGGCTGTGACGGTTTTGCTGTTGTTGGTAGTGTTGGCTCTTTTTGTCTGTAGACCAAGTTGAAGTTTCCGAGATGTTTGTATCATACGTACGAGCGGTTTTTCGATATTGCCGCGAATCGCAGGTCTGTTTGTCGTTCCAGCCCGGCGTGTTTGGCCTTCTCCGGTTTGTGGATTTCGTCCGCCCCAATGTAGGAGACGGCATGGTTTTGAAGCGTACTAGCCGACGACTCGTTCAAAGACGATGGCGCGCCCGGTGATTTTGGCACCGATACGGAGGGTAACGCATGGCTTGCACGAGTACACTTTTTCCCCAGCCACACTTCTGATGAATGAAATCGTGTGCCCCAAAATCTCTCAGAGTCTCCTTTTTGGCAAAGTTGACTATCGTAGGCGAGGTTTGTCGGCATGGGCTCAGGGCGCTTTTCCAGAGCTTTACGTGAATACGTTTTTGGTTGACTTGAATGAGGTGGGTTGAAAGACTTTTCAACCTGCAAAATGTTACTATTTAATTTACGGTCCCGGGTATCTCGCTGCTGCTCGTCGGCGCTTTAGACACCCCCACATTTTGAAGGTCCGTCATCAATGCAGTCGCCGCAACCTTGGCCAACCGCTGGGTACCTGGCGATTCGCCCGCGCTCTAGCTAGGGAACGCTATACTATATATATATCGCTTAGGGAGCTTTATACTCTCGTCCCTGTCCTACGAGGTGGTCCATCCTCTCGCGTAATCGCAAGCGGTGAACCTCTGGGGTGGCCCCCGTGTGTCCCAGCTCCGCCGCCCGCTCGAACATGTGCAAGGCTCGCGGCCGATCCCCCCACAGGTTCCTCGAGTCGCCGTGAGCCCGCGGCTTCTCCCGCCTTGCGCCAACAGCGCCTGGCAGGCGTCCTTCAGAGGCGGCGTCGGTTTGTCGCTCGTCGTCCTTGCCCCGGCGGTGAAAGTCGGCGGCGCTTTGCGTCGCCCCCGGGCCGTCGTCATCGTCGTCGTCATCATCGACGCCAATGTCGTCGCGTTGTCGTCGCTGGTAGCACTGAGAGTTACGATGCCGAAAGCTGTCGGCACCATTGCTGTGGCCACCGCCGGGGCTGCTACTACCGCCGCCGGGTACGGTTGGAGGAGGAGCGGTAGTGACAGCGCGTTCTCTTTGCCCCAAAGGGAGTGTCGTAGGCCTTAAGGGGAGCTGCGGAACGTATGAGGAGGAGGAGGAGGAGGCGTGATGCCGTGTCGAGGGTATTGGCAGCCCTGCCGCCGACGCGATCGCCGAGAAGGGGTCTCCTCGCTCCAGGAGGAGGGCAGCGTTAAACGCCCCGTCAGCCGATCTAAAGGCAGAAAGGTAAGGGGGGGAGGGGGGGGGGGGGGGAGGGGATAGGTTAGGCGGCAAGAAGAATGGAGGGCTTGCCACCTGTGTTGCAGTGCCCACAAAACCAAAAAAAAACTCTTGACCCAGAGACACTGGAACCACACCTGCCCATTTTTTTTTCCTGTAGGACATTCCGTAGTTCTGCTCTAGCTCCGAACTTTCCCATTAATCCAATATTTGGCAAGGCAGATATGAGCTCCTTGGTGCACTCCCGTGGGTGTGCCAAAGCGACAGCAGTTTCCGTGCCCTCCTTCTGTGCGGACCTCGTCGCTGAAAATTGAAAATGTGGTTCCAGGCGCTTGAATTTGTGGATTCCAGTACTGTAGCCGAGTATTTTTTTTCCCTGCCGTAGAACGAGCTCGTGCTCGTTCTTCAGCAATTTTTTTTTTCGAAAAGTACCTCGTGCTCGTTTTACAGCAGGAAAAAAAATACTTGAATACAGTACGAGAAACCGCATATTCAAGCGACTGGAACCACATTTTCAAACTTCAACGACGAGGTCCGCATCGAAGGAGGCCACGGAATCGGCTGCCGCTTTGGCAAACTGACGGGAGTGTACCAAGGAGCTTATATCTGCCTTGCCAAGTTTTGTATTAATGGGAAAGTTCAGAGCTAGGGCAGAATTACGAAAAGTCCTACAGGAAAAACAACTGGGGTAGACGTGGTTCCAGTATCTCTTTGTCAAGAGATTTGATAAAATCGTGTTTTTTTTGTGGGCATTGCAACACAGGTGTTGCCGCATGGCTCGCTGCAAGGCTCGAGAAGAGTAGTTTCGCGCAGTCGCGGAATGGTTTTGTGTTACTTCGTTGGCGAATGGGGACGGACTGGCCGTGAGAAGAAGGTATCTATATAGCCAGCAAGTATTGCAATGTAGCATTGCGTGGCTTGTGGGCTGGTGTGGCCTATATAGTGAGCGCGCCCCATCATGCCTACTGGGGAAGTAAGTGCACGTTGTGGGCCTCGCAACGCTAAAATGGCTCGGCCTGAAGATATCTCTGCGCTCCATACTGCTGCCTGCCTTGCGAAACTGGAGCGCACTCGGGCCTCGCTCCTCTCTGAAACGCTTTTCGTTTCCACCCCGGCTTTTGGCCTCCTGAGCTACTGTACACTAACTGTACACACCCACACGTTGGCTACGACACTTGTTTTATCTCGGTCACGCCAGCGCCAGCAAAGTCGAAACATCTCTCGAAATTCCCCGACCCTATAGTGGAGGTACCGTGGGGTGGCTCCATTCACTACCGGGGATCCTGGAAGGGCTTAGACTTTTTTTCAGAGAACGGGCGCGTACAGTCGTCGGCTTAGGATTCCAGAAGCGAAAAGTGACGAAAGGCGTGCCGATTTCGCATTATCGCCCACGCGTATTTGTATGTATATACGTACGTAGCAACCCCGGCACTGCTGGGTTATGAGGGGATGGCAGTACCGGAACTACGTTGTAAATAGTGTTGTTGGGTATATAGCATCATACACTAGTCTAGTTTAGTCCCCAGCGAGTGACCCAGTAGGCCGTGCTATATTGCCAACTGTCTTCTTAAACCTGGTGTACGGATGTGCAACATACGCAGCATGATCCTACTCGAACTGCAGATCGCTCTTCCTAGACGGCTGCTGAGACCGCACTTCTCGTTACGTTTTTTCGTTGTATCCGGGCTCCTGAAGGGCTTCATATAAATAAAACTAATCGTCAGTACGATAGCTCTACAAATGCAAACATTCTCATCCTCACCCTAGGTCCGCGGCCCTCTCGTACCACTCCCGGGCGGCCTCCAGGTCTCTCACGGCCCCACGTCCGAGCTCGTGCATCAGCCCAACCGCGTTCGCCGAGGAGGCTTCTCCCGCGTGAGCCGCCCGGAGGTAGTACCGCATGGCTTCGCCGTAGTCCCGCAGGCAGCCGACGCCTCCGTAGAGCATGTCGCCCACGCAAGCGGCTGCCGGCACCACGAAACACCCCGTATCAAGTATCAAGTGAGCGAGCGAAGTGGTTGTTTTGCGTGCGACCGGGGGGGGTGGATGTTTGATGGAAGTTTTGCGTGCGAACGGGGGGGGTGTGGTTATAAAGTTTGCAGCTGTGAGCATTTTTTACCAACTTGGAGCGACCCTCCCCCCCCCCCCCCCCCTCCTGTCGCCCCCGAGGTTCAGTTCATGGTACTTGTGGTTGATCGTAGTAATCGCACAGTAGTACACGAGCTGCTCTGAGCGATACTGCGTATTTCGCCTTTGTATGCCAAAAGTTGGGGCGTGTGATCGATGATGCTTCCATCACCCAGGCAAGCAAAGCAAAGCACCCGGCAACCTCCTAAGCCACACTCGAAAGCAAAACAACAAAATCCAGTAGATGCTATGATCGATACTTTGGTGATATTATAATGGGAGCGCATGGGTAGGGTAGTCGGCCTTGTCTCGTTCCATGGCAACCCCAGCCCCCAACCCCAAACATCGCCCCGGGATGTATTAGAAGAGGAAAAGAGGAAACTAGACGAATGTGGCACGGAGTAGTTTGTTACACTAGATAGTAGCGAGAAAACGATCGCTATCTTAGGAGATAGATGGTGGCCACAGACGGCGAAACAGGAAGGGGATAGGATTACAGTAGCAACAAGTTTATTTGTAATATATGGAAACAACGTAATGAGCGCCCAAATGTTGGGGTTGTCTCTATCGGGAGTAGGAACGGTGCCCCGTCTCGAAAGGGATGCGTGGTCAATGGTCAAATGACTAAGGCAAGCAACAAATGAGTACCCCCCCCCGCGCTTGGTGCAAGCAATGTCTACCTCGTTGGTGAAAACCCAACGTACTCCGTCCCGGCATTGTAGGGATGCGAGGGTCTATGGTCATATGACTACGGCCGTGCACGACATGAGTACACCCCCCCCCCCTTCCCCCCCCTACCCCTTACCTGCGGTAGGATGAACCACCACGCCATCCGCAGCCGCCAAGAAATTCTCGAAGGCGGCCACCGGATCGAGAGGTATCCCCAACCCTTGCTGATAGAGCCTTCCTAATTGGTACGAGGCGTCGGCGATGCCGTGGTCCGCGGCACGTCGGAAGAGGTCCGCCGCCTCCCTCAGCTGCGACGTAGTTTCGCGCCACATCTGCGCGCCTCGTGCGGCGGGATTTTTGGATAGACGGGGGTGGGGCAAGGCGGTTGAGTGATAGGGGAGGGGAGTGTCTGCATGCAACAGCAGTGTGGTGAACGTTGCTATCATAGCCTCCCAGAAGCTTAGCACGAGCCGCATGGTTGGCGGGATCGTGAGCTTCATTCCACCCAGAAGAAATATGAGGTGTTGGAAGATGGCGCTGTCTGGGCCAATATGAAACAGGATGGAATAAACGGCGGGGGTGTCGGCCACAGGCGACGAGAGAAAGAGGAATACATTAAAAAAAGGGGGGAGGTGGACGAGGTGGGCGCAACCATCCACGACCCGAATCGGCAAGAAACACGCCCTACGGCTAGATGTACCCTACGGCTCGTTGTGCTGGCCGACCACAGCAGCAGTTCTTCTTGATGCTTGCTCGTGGATTCAGCTACTTCATGGCAAGTCAGCTGCGTACTCCGTGCTATATATGAGCAGTGTCTCGACTACCGACGACGAACGACGAAGGCCCATTTATTGTGACGTTCTTACTAAAATTACGGCGAATATTGACAACTAATACCAAATAACATGTAGATAGACTGCTCAACGCTTTGTCATGTTACGTACCCGGTACCAATTATGCGTATACGAAGTGCAATTTAATATGGCATACCGGTACGTGGTAGTCCATACTACTCACCGTTGACTAGGTAAGCTGCGTATTGCGTCTACCTGCCACGTATAGACGACTCTGTTATCGATCAGCGACTCGGTAGGTTACTGGCCATTGCTGCAGTAGCAAAATCCCCACATCAACATGACCCCTCAATGGAGGGGACAAAGTCAAATAAACTGTTATCAACATTGAGGAGGCTACCCAGGCGGGAGAGATGTGCCCCCCAGAGCAGGGGAGAGGAAAAAACCGCAGGATTAACTCATAATTGTCTTGACGTTGGGTGCACTGGGTGGGAATATGCACATCCTTCATCTCTCGAGCGGGTGTTCAGCTCAACGGGTGAGAAGCCTTCTAACATGGTCCAAAATTACGAGCACATTCGATATACTGCAGTTTTACGTATCGAAATGTTGCGGTCGAGACACTTCTGGACGATCACCTTCTATCTTTCCCAGTAAAAAATGTCAGCCCGGCTGTGGATTTGATCGTTGCGCAGGGCTATCACGCCTTTGTCACCCCTAGCTGACTCTCCGAATCAGATGGAGGGGACAAAGCGCCAGTTACGAAACAAACGAAATATTAAGTCATGACCCGGCAGGCGCCGCCACGAGTCACCTATTTTCTATTTTAGCCTTATGCGACGCGGCCAACGGTGAGGTGGTAGTATAGCTTGATCCTCGCACACATCAACAGTACTTGACGTGCAAAAATGTATTTCGTACACGGTGAGGGAATGCTTACCTGACTCGAAGCCTCTGAAGATAGCTCTCCGATTTTCATCATCCCGCGAGAGGGATCCTCGAACTTAAGTCCGGTGCCAGCGACGCCAGGAGGCGCTTGGCGAGCAGTGGTAGCGAGCGTGTGGAGCGCGTCTCTCGCCAACAGGTAAGCAAGATTGTTCGCAGCCGATATGCTGTCGAGTGGAAAGGGGCGACATTGGGGTCCTTTTGTCAGTTTGCTAAAGACGTGAACGGCTGTATGAAGACAGTGTTCGCGAAAACACCGACCTTTTAAGGGTAATCATATTTCGATTATATCAAGGTATCTCCGTCGACATCATGCTCAAGTGGTTCAGCACAAGCGGTTACCAGACGCCGGTAGCCTTGTTCTTTCGCAGGCAACTTACTCGTATATATAGATAAAACGTCGTGCGCGCTATATATACCTCGCATCACTCAAAAAAACGACTGTCGGTCGCCCCCCCTCTACCCCCGACATCTGCCCAAACGGTATCGCTCTCAGGGCACCACACGGGGAAATGCCTCCATACCTCCCTGCCTCCACCGCCTGGCGGAAGAGTTCCACAGCCTTGGGTAGGTCCTTCGCTACTCCCGTCCCCGTCTGGTAGCAGATGCCAAGGTTCTGGCACGCCTGGTGGTTCCCCTGCCGAGCGCCTCGGCGAAACCATTTCACCGCCTCATCGTGGTCTTGCGTGATCCCTCGGCCTTCATAAAAGAGCGTCCCGAGGTAGGTTTGAGCGCGCGGGTTGTTGGCCGACTCTGAAGGCTCAGCCGCCAGACTTTTGTTTTGCGGTTCGGCGGAATTGGTACCGGTTCGCCCACGTGCGCAGGTGAGACAATGTAACGCGCGCGCGCGTTCAGGGATTGGGAAGGGGGTAGGGTTCAAGGTCACAACATACCAACGCATAAAACCACGTGCACGACCAGCCCTGAGGTTTAGAGTGGCGAGGAGCGGACGGTAGCTGTCACACACCGGCGAACGCCGAGTGAAACTCTCGAACAGAAATCTCCCATTTTGTGTCTGTTTTGCTCTTCATCTGAGAAAAAAGTGGAGCGCTTTTACGATCACGGTCTAGTCCTGCATTGCCCTGCTTCACCTGCTATGCAGCCTTACCTGTACCAATTCCGAGCGTCCTCGAAGTATCCCATGGCCTCCTGCATGTTGCCTAGGTTCGTCATGGCGTCCGTGTGGCCCGTCTTGGCCGCCTCTTGCAACAGCGTCATCGCCCTTTTTCGTTTCTCCATGACATTTTCGAACAATTGAGCCTGCTCTGGCGACATGCTCGCCTCTTCCGAAGTGCCCGACTCGTCCCCCCGTTCCTGCCCTCCTCGCTCCTCCTTCTCCTCGTTTTTTTCTTCTCCTGTCTCCACCCCCACTCTTCCCTCTTCTCTGACCCCCCCCTCCAGCCCCTTGCGCCAGTTTTCACCCTCCCGCCTCTCCCCTGGTAACCCCATCGGATCAGCCTTGCTTATCCCAGGACCTCTTAGCGTGGAATCGGCATTCATCTGAGGGTGGGACTCGTCGAGGCGGTCCGCCTCGCCGAGGAGAATAACCGCCAAGTCGTTCATGGCCGGGGCATAGCCCTTATCGACTGCCCGCTGCAGCCACAGCTGGCGCTTTTCCGGGTCCGTCTCGACGTAGGACCCTACCCCGTACATCCACGCCGACATGTACATCGCCTCCGCGCACCCACGTTTGGCGGACCAGGAGTAAGCTTCAAACGCCTTTCGGAGGCTCGGTTTCTCTCCGCGCCCGAAGAAGTACTGAGCGAGACGACAGGGTGCGATCCCGGTTTGTCCCCGCCGCCGCACGCCGCCGACCGGAGACGAGATGGAGGGGAAAAGGGTTTCGAGCACATCAGTGGAAAGATTACAACGTCCTTCTCTAGTATCAGTACGAGCCCAACAAAGAACACTCCGTTTTATTGACGGTGTATTGAGATGCCAAGAACTTTACTAATAGTACTACTGCAGCATTTCATTTTATTTCAAAGAAGATTTGTAAACCTTTGGCCACTGCAAAAAATATCCCACAACAAATTTCAAGTAGATTATCCCCAACAACATGGGTGCAGCAAATCTGAAGGAGTTAAGGGCGACTGGTATTAGGACGGGGGGGGGGGGGGGGGGGGGGGGGGGCGGTACCCCGATTTTCACTAACGCATATAGGTCATCCGGGCGAGTGGCTCTAAACGTCACCCAAATTGCTGCTGAGTGACAAACAATCCCATGACAGTGCACATCACGAAAGCAAAACAATTGAAAAGCGCAAGACAACAAAATATGTAAGGTTGGTCAAAAGGCCGAGTGACTCTGAGCGGCTGAAAGGAAAGGACAGCAAAAAAGCGACCCCCCACTACCGTAGTGGCAATCGGCTAATAGTTTGTGGTATCTGCGCGTCACATACCTTGTCTCCCTCGATGCATTTCCTAATGAGCTCTTCTAGCTGGGGAGCTGGAGGCTCACCTGTCCCAGGGTTGGTCATGTACAACACGTTCGGTCTGCGCTCGAGGTTGGTTGCATTGACGGTTTGAGGTCGACACGAGCGAGGCGAGGAGAGGAGAAGGATGAGCGCAATAGAAAGGCATTTCGTTTTTTGTCTGCTGGCACGGCGGCCTGCGAACAGCCATATTATTCCCCGAACAAGGCTCATGCATAAAGCCGCGAAAAAATAGTCAGCTGCTTGTTTTAAGTAGTGGGTGATGTGTAGGTCAAGGGTGGCCATGATTGGCAATATGCGGTAGGACGAAAGGATAGGCCGCGTCAAGAACGTATCGGCCGTGCCGTCAAATCGGAATAACATACAGCGTTCATACCCCTCACGGCGGACGCTCATTGCCACTTTTAAGTACACGGACAGGAGGTTGCCAGCGCACAAACTCTTGCGCATATACTCTGGAGTACGTAGTACTACAGAACGCAAGTTCTGACATTTGTTTTAGAACCCCTGTAACAACATATACGCTGACTCCCTCTCATGGTACTCCTTTTTTACCTGTCGGCGATGGCTAGAGATGTGGCGGCCAGGAGAGAGTTGGCGTGGGTCCCGATGTCGTGCACCAGAGCGCTAACCCTCTTGCCGAACCCTTTCTTCCTGCCGAACATAATGGCGGTGGCCTCGACGTCGCCGAGCAAATCGTAAACCTCTTTCAGTGTTTCTCCGAGGCGGTCGCCCGCGCGCCGAACTTCTCGCGTGTCGTAGACGGCGAGAATTTTGTCGTGCTGCCGGCCCAGGTCGATGGTAACGTTCCGCAGTTGGTTGATCATGTGCTGCCCGTCACGCACCCTCAATACTTTAGGCGCCTGGATGGAGGCGTACGTCTGCGCGGCTTTGCAGACCATGATGAGGTATTCGACCTATCCAACATTGGAAAAGAGAGGGGGTGCAGAGAACGTTGTAGGTTATGCCGAGAAAAAACAGTAACATAGCACATTTTTTTACGTACGCGCCCACACGATTGCGTCAATGGGAGCGTGTGTCATACTTTATACCATGGTACGTACCAGGTACTACAGTACGCACTCTTCGAGCTTGCTTCATTCGGATGCGGACGTTTTACTGTGTATAGTCTTCACCACAACACTACAAGCGAGTACTACAGAACCTACATAATTAGCTCTGCGTGTATACTGGTGCGACACAAGTGACATTTTCGGCTTGAATCTATCAATGGAACTATACTACTGTACTACATCTGTACAGCAGCTGTACATGTACAAATCGGATACGCTTCGTACGTACGGGTACTCGTACGCTATTGCTTTGTACAGTAGGAGAAGATTCATACAGCAGTACGTACACACAACTAACTGTAGTTCTAAGGCCATATCTAACCTTATCGCCCGCGTCTTGCGGGCGTGGTAAGAGACCAATCCCGCCTCCAAGCGTCGTTTTTCCTGTCGCCTTTGTCGCCATCTCCCTGGCGAGGGTAGAAGTCATCAGGGTCGTTGCCCACCTAGAGCGAGGTGTGGCAGCTTGCCCCTTGTCGTTGGTGGTGGGGATTGTGCTTCCTTTGGGTTTAGCACCCTCTGTTGTTTCTCCACTATCATCATCGTCGTAAAGCTCCGAGACCTTGCTTCTGTCGCCATCTCGGATGACCCCCTCAGTCGACGTTGGGGTGCTACCCCTTGCTGACGTGACGACGCTGCAGCTGCTGATGCTGCGCTCTTGAGAGTGTTCTTCGCTCGTTTTCGCACGTCCACGATCTGGAGGCGATGCTATCTGCAGGGAAGAACGGGGGGAAGCGCGGGCCTCGTCGCCGCCTCTCGTTCTTGACGACGACGCCGGCGACAAGCTTCTGACCACTGTGACCGAGCGTGGGTGTAGTACTTGTCCGCTGCTCCCCGACCGAATGGTCACGCCCTTGACCCGCAGTAAGGCGGCGGATGTAGCAGACAATAGTCGCTTGCTCATGTTTTTTTCGTCATTGGCAGCGCCGGTATCTTCGGAGCGATCGATAATTTTGGTCTTTGTCCTTTGGCTCGTGCTTCGAACTTTGCCGAAGAACGCAGCTCTGCCACCGCCGCCGCCGCTACGACCGCCTTCCTTTGTGTTCGTGTTTTTTGGTGTTTCAAGTTCAACGTCTGTCTCGCTCGAGGGATCACGATGGTGGTGGTGGCGGTGGGAGCTGCCATCCTCGGGCTGCGCGTCATCAATATCAACGCGATGCGCTTGCGACGAACTCGTCATCGTTGCGTGCTACAAACAGAGACTAACTTCATCGGCGGGTCAGGCTCTGCAGAGCTTTTGCTGTCCGTCTATCTCTCCGTCCTTACATGAACAGCGCGACAAACTGCCAAACCCGCAAACGAACGCGTAAACAAAAAGTCCGTTACACGCGGCCGAATCCAGCACGTTTCAGCGAGAAACTTACCCTTGATATTCACGCCTATCCAGGTACCAGTGAACTCCAACAAATTCCGAGTTACACACGTAGAGAGCAGAGAGCTCACAGCGGAGTACCCGCTATTCAAGCCAAGTACCTGGGAGTCAGACGAGGCAGGCAGAGCAAGTGCAGGTATGTCCTGGTAGGATGTAATTATTGGGCCACGGAGTGTGATACAAGCTGCGTTATTTTCTAAAGCAGCCGTTAGCACAAGACCGAGCGATGTACGAGTATTCTCGAAATATGTCAAAATCGATCGTTGATCTAGGTCATACTCTCGGAAGTTGCAGCATCAAGAGCAGCCTAAAAGAGAGCAACTGCTGCGCCGTCTAAAGCTTCTGGCTCGCGCCTCGATGGCTTCGACTGCTGTTAGGAACCTTGTCCCTGGCCTGGGCTGGCTGCTCTTGGTGTGTGGTGCGAGGTCTTCTTGTGTGACGGTGCATCACCACAAAGCTGCTTCCCGTCCGTTTGACGTTTTGACACTTTTATGTGACACCGCCTGTACGTACGCAAAAGAAAGAATACCCGACCGCAACCGCAACGCAACTCGAACAACGAGCGAAGAGCAGTCCTATTGCTGCTGCTTCACGTAGTTCCTCCGCCTGGGGCGCCTCGGCCCTTGCTGCTCTATATGGCGGTACCCGCTGGCGTTCTGCTGCCACTCCAGCACACACTCACGTACTGCTTGCTGCTGCTGTATGTAACAGTCAGTTGGCGTACGTATCATACACGGATATAGGAGCAGGGTCTGGAGTCTATGATAAAGCAAGTAACACGTTCCACCACCTGGTACTTATGTACAGTACGTAGAGCTGCGCAAAGTGCGAAGGCTTTGGGGGTCTGCCGCCACTTGAACGCTATGGCCAAGCTGAGATGGGAAGAGCCTTTGGTAGTCTTCCATGACGTCAGACCGCAGGGGGAGCCCTCAGAGTTTATTTGGTTCGGAGTACGTAGCAGAGGCAGTTGTTCAGGTCAAGGATTCAAGAAGAAGAAGAAAAGTCGTCTTTTGTTAGCGTCAGCAGGATGGAAGCAATTCCCAGGGCTGAGAGAGAGGCTCTGGCAGCCTACTCTCATCGTCACAATAAATCTACGTCCGCTCCTACAGCAGTAGTAGATCTATCAGACACTCTACAAGAGCCGTGCACTGACGTTCTCCTACGTCAAACTACCCGCGTTCTCCCTAGTTGTAGATCATCAACCTACAGGTCTACGAGTCAGGCACAGCAAAGAACATCCTTCGTACTCGACAGTCGGTGTACCCGGCGCTACCACTAAATTCTGAAGGGTCTGCATGACCGCAGGTGGTGACGCCCTACTTAACCCTCTACATAGGATACGAAGAATCAAATCGCAAGCTTCCTGCCCCCGTTTGCCCTCGTCTAGGAATTTGCCCCCCTGGGTGAAAGCATCCGCCACTATTAATAACGTCTTCATCCTCGGTGCCTGCGGAGATGCAGCGCGAACCGAGCGGAGAATGTGGCGCTCTAAAAATTTCTCCCAACCCCGGGTCCAGTCTACGTACTGAGTGGGTGTCATCGCAAGCTTTTCGTACACTTTCTACTGATTTTCGCAGCGAAGAGGTGAAAAGTGTACCAAATCTGCTACACTACTGTGATCAGATTGAAGCGGGATGTTCGGTCCGGCGATTTAGAGGCTTGTGTCCAATCTGGCCATACCGCGTTCAAAATACTCTGTACCGCCGCTGCAGTATTTTGACCCTGTGTGGTTGTAGGTCTACAACGCATAGTGGTTGTGGTGTTGTTACGCCGAGCCTAGTCAACCATTACGTGTTTGGCTACTACCGATACTTGTGGCGGTGGTTTTGGCGGCGGTAACGGTGGTGGCGGTGGTGGTGGTTTCGGAGGGGGCGGTAACGGAGGCGGTGGCGGTGGGTTTGGTGGTGGAGGCCAAAACGGAACCCAAGGCCAAGGACGCAAAGGGGACAGAGACAG
This sequence comes from Saccharina japonica, assembly GCA_008828725.1. Lineage (NCBI taxonomy): Eukaryota > Phaeophyceae > Laminariales > Laminariaceae > Saccharina > Saccharina japonica. The sequence goes on from MEHQ01003635.1 coordinate 70,379, forward strand.
CAGGGGCTCACGAATTAGGTGCGAGTCAGAAACAGGGAATGAACCTGATCATGACCTTCGCACACAACGCATGATCAGGTTCGTTCTCTGTTTCTGACTCGCACCTATTTCGCGAGTTCCTGTCTGTCTCTGTCCCCTTTGTGTCCTTGTCTACGGAGGCGGTGGCGGTGGGTTCGGTGGTGGAGACCAAAACGGAACCCAAGGCCAAGGACGCAAAGGGGACAGAGACAGCAGGGGCTCACGAATTAGGTGCGAGTCAGAAACAGGGAATGAACCTGATCATGACCTTCGCACACAAAGCATGATCCGGTTCGTTCTCTGTTTATGACTCGCACCTATTTCGCGAGTTCTTGTCTGTCTCTGTCCCCTTTGTGTCCTTGTCTACGGAGGCGGTGGCGGTGGGTTCGGTGGTGGAGACCCAAACGGAACCCAAGGCCAAGGACGCAAAGGGGACAGAGACAGCAGGAGCCCACGAATTAGGTGCGAGTCAGAAACAGGGAACGAACCTGATCATGACCTTCGCACACAACGCAGGGTCAGGTTCGTTCTCTGTTTCTAACTCGCACCTGGTTCGCGGGTTCCTGAATGTCTCTGTCCCCTTTACGTCCTTGGCCTTGGGTTCCGTTTTGGGCTCCACCACAGAACCCACCGCCACCGCCTCCGTTACCGCCCCCTCCGAAACCACCACCACCGCCACCACCGTTTCCACCGCCAAAACCACCACCACCACCGTTTAAGCTTCCTCTTCCGTTCCCGCCCCCACCGGTACCACCACCATACCCCCCTCTCTTTCCTCCATTACCACCACCGCCTTTGCCGCGGCTTCCCCTGCTTCCTCGACTGCTCTCCCGGCTGCCTCCCCCACTTTCTCGGTGTCGTGGGCTTTCGGCGTCCTCGCCAAAATAGCTCCCGCGGATTTCACCCCTTCCGCGCTGCTGTTTATGTACGGTTTTCGTTGCTTGAGTCAGACTGGTTGGTTCATGGCTTTCGCGAGAAGGAAGGAAACCGACTCGTCTGATGGCTCTGCATGAGCCTTCTTCATCGCACACATCCCCTCGAATTGTGCGGCGTCATACTGAGGGGCGGGTGGTTGTTTCGCAGGCGGGTTGGTGGTTCTTTTTTGTCCGTGTCCGCGGGCTGAAGCTGCCGTGCTCCCGCTCGTCTTCGGTTCATAGGGTGGCCAATCCATGCGTGGGAGGATCGAGTGTGTATTTTAGAATTTTACTTTTTCGGTTGTCTTGCCCTGACGTTCCGACTGTCGTTCAGAGTCTCTGATATGCAGCTTATCTCTTCAGTCTTCGACGCGCAGCTCTGCTTCTGATCCTTTCACTGTTTTTCCCTCATTTTCGCACTTCCAGCTCGGCGGCCGAGATGGCGGCTTCCCTTACCCGCATCTCCGCGTCACGGTCCGTCTTCGCTTGGTCCAAGGTCGCCCGTGCTTTACCCAGGTCCGCGCGGTTCGCGTCCACCTTTTTCGCTTTTCTCCTTCTGCCTGATCAGAGCAGCTTTCTTCCTCCTGTCGTGTTTCTGAACCTCCTGTGTTGCGTTCTGGTAAGCTAAGCCGCGTCTTTGATCGTGCTTTCCACGTTCGACACCTTCTGTGCGCCACGTGTGCGGGGAGGGAATAGGGATGAATCGTCAGACGTTGCATCAGCCAGTGCTCCAAAGCGGTTTCCCCCCTCGCTAGGGTTAAAGTTGTGCTTAGTGGTGCGTTGCCGCGGTGAGTGAGTGTCTGTCTCCGAAGAATGATCCGATTTTTCTGTTAAGAGAGCCTCGCCGCGATTTCTGCGTCCTTCCGGATAATTTCTTCGTCGGCCGCAGCGAGAGCGTCCTCCTCAGCTTGTGCAGCCTACGGGCCAGCATTTCGTCTCGCACTATACATGGTCGAACGGAAAGGTACTGCCGGTTGCTTACGAGGAGCAATATTGCGGCCCGTGGGAACGATGGCCCCCCCTACTCCAGTTGTTGTTTCAACGCACAAGCCAGAATCATGGGGTGCCACCCCCAAAGCCACGCATGCATCCGCAAATGACAGCCCTTCTGCCATTGTTGCCAAAGCGTCCGTGATACCCAGACGTGGTTCCCTGCACTCCTTTCGGCTTCCCCGAAAGACTTGATCCGCGGTACCTCCTGCCGCTTCTTCGGGTTCTTCGGGATCGTGTAACCACCTCCATCGGTCTTTCGCTTAACCTGACCCCCTTCCTTTTCCACCTCGCCTACGGCCGGGCCCTTGCCCTCGGGGGACGGAGGACGGAAGGCAGACTCCTGCGCCACCTTGGAGTAGGTGGGGCTGTTCGGCCTGTTTTTGATGGTTTGGGGTTGCCAACCCTCCCCACCTCCATCATGTTCCAAGTCCTCCACTTGGTTGTCCGAGCCATGGTTGGAGCCACGCCCCGAAAAGCCACCTGCAGTGTTTGCGTTAGCACCGGGCACCTTTGCCAAGGTCGCGCTGTCTCCGCCACCCTGGCGTCCCCGTGAAAGGGCGATGACCTCGTCCACACCACACTGCATGTGTTTCGGGGAACTTTCTTCTGTCGTGCGCCTTTGGGCTGCTATAACTTTCTTCCCTCGAAAGTTGCAGCAGCCGAAAGGCGCACGACCGAAGAAAGTTCCCCGAAGCACATGCAGTGTGGCGTCGACGAGGTGATCACCCTTTCGGGGACGCCTGGGTAGCGGAGACAGCCCCCGACCTTGGCAAAGGTGCCCGGCGCTAACGCAAACAACTGCAGGTGGTTTGAGACTTTTGGTAGTCTTCCACGATGTCAGACCGAAGGGGGAGCCCTCAGAGTTTGTTTGGTTCGGAGTAGCAGAGGCAGTAGTTCAGGGCAAGGAGTCAAGAAGAAGAACAGTCGTCTTTTATTAGCGTCAGGAAGATGGAAGCCATTCCCAGGACTGAGAGAGAGGCTCTGGCAGCCTACTCTCATCGTCACAATAAATCTACGTCCGCTCCTAAAGTAGATATATTAGATACTCTACGAAGCTACGAAGTACAAGAGTCGTGCACTGACGTTCTCCTACGTCGAACTACCCGCGTTCTCCCTAATTGTTGATCACCAATCTACAGGTCTACGATTCAGGTGCAGCAAAGAACATCCTTCGTACTCGTACTCGACTAGTCCTCCACTAGTCGCCTCTCGTCCAATCATATACTCGTCTACTGTACTGGCCAGCTCTACCTCATTTTGGTTATAGCCTAACAGCAGTCTTATCACGCTCTGTACGTTAGCTCTCCTTACCGCAGTGGCTAGCAGTCAGTCTCCCAGCAGGATAACCTGCTACCTGCTACTCGGAGGCTGACTCGTCCCCTAGTCCCTACTCTGTAACTCCTCGAATTATTCCTGAAACCCAGTATCACCTCAAAACCTTCGGGGGTCTGCCGCCACTTAAAGGCGATGACACGTATCAACATATATATAGCGTGCAGAGTGCAGAGGGTTTGCTCTGAACGAAGATCCCAGTGACACTTCTTCGAGTTTTGGCTCACTCACTCCGCTTCCTGGCGATTCCATCCAATCAATAACCCACGGGGTAAGGCCAACCTTGACTCGCACACGGGGTTTGTCAGCTGGACGGGCCCCGACCCGCTCCACGCCGCCCCGCCTGCGAAGTGTGGGGAAAAGGGCTCGTAATGCATTAAATTAGCAATCGCCTGCTTTTGTGACCACAGGCAGGATTTCAGGGAAATGAACGAATGTGACAACATCATCATCATCATTAACCCCATAACTCACTACTGCTGCTGTGTGTAGTGTTCACTGATAATAAAATAGCAGCAGCAGCAGTACGTATAGTTCTTGTTCTCCGATTGCAGCATGTATCTCCTGAGCGAACACTGCACAAAACACACGAACACGAAAGCACCGCGGTGGCTGGCTGTCACATAGGCCAGAGTTTTGAAAGACGCTGGTGCTGTTTGTTGTAGGTACTCGTACCGCTGCCGTTGTTAAGAGCGCCTAAGTACATACCGTGGCTGCGTGGTTGGTTCCGAACTCCCGAGGCAAGTGTGGGTATCGTCGTTCCCCCATGCGCAGTGCCTCCAATTGCTCGCAACCTCTGGTTCCGTAGGTCGAGAGGGGAAACATAGCACACACATCCGACGCACACACAGAATAGAAGTACGTACAGAACCATGGCCCTCACAAAGGGAAGAGCTTGATGTGCGACTGCTGTTGTACCGGTGCTGCTGCCACAAAGTAGAGAGCTTGAGAGCTTGAGGGGCGATGTGATACAGACATGATACAGCAGCGGCAGCAGCAGCAGCAGGGCGAAGGGCGAAACAATAAACGTGTGGGGTTTCCTTGGCCCTGCAAGGCTCGGCGAGGCGGAATGCAATCCCTTGAAAAATAACCAGCTCGCGGGACTTCAGACACCCAGAGCACGCGCCACGGAGCCCGGCCGGGGCCCGAACGGGCGCCGCAGCAGTGCACGGGCGGGGGGGCTCCCACGCGCCCCGCAGCAGGAAGCGCGAGAAAATGCCCGCGGTCGGCGGAGAAGTGCATGCAATGCAAACGTGCCAAAAAAAAAAGTGCATCTGCTACTTACTTGCACGTACGAGTATCGCTGGCGACAACCGTTCTGGCGTCGAACATGAAGCACTAGTATCACACCTTTTTGCAAACGACCAGCAGACAGCTGGCAGCTCTTTCGACGTTTTTTATCATCATGCTGTGTGATACAAATGCCTCTGGTACGTACTGCTGCTGTAGACTATACCGGTATCATGTAGAGTCTTATGTACTGGTACGTGTTACTCGTACCAGGCTTACTGTTCGGTACGTTTCGTGTACATGTTTAACGTATCGCCACGATCGTGTTTAACCTTGGGATATCATCGAACCGAACCCACATACCAGAACAGCAGCAGTAGTATACAGTGCAGGACACCTATGTATTCATAGTAAGAAACAGGAGATCTGGTCCAGGCTGGATTTCTTATTTTGAGAATGGGCGCGTACTAGGCTAACTTCAGTGTAACGACTCCCGAATTTATTAGTTTCCCTTCCAAATCTCAGCCTGCCTTTCTTGTTGCTTGTTTATTTAACTATTACGGCGGACCATAGTAAATAGGACCTATGTTATAAAAACCTATACGTTTCCCTATTTTTACTAACAATATTTGGTCCTATTTCCTATGATTCCGCGTAATAGGTATTCCTGTAGTACAATGCAGCAGTAGTACACACACCCTTTGAAGCACTCGTACAATATATTACTGCAATACGGGGGACCATAGTAAATAGGACCTATGTTACACATTAAAAACCTATACATTTCCCTATTTATACTAACAATATTTGGTCCTATTTACTTTTTTTTTTTTTTTTTCCTTCCCATCTATTATCTTCGCACTTCCGTCTTTCTCCCTCCCTAGTCGTAACTCAGATCCGGGGTCACAAAGTAGACTCCTCTCCCTCCTCCCCCACTACGGTTCTTGCCTTGGTTTTTATCGCGAGAAGGTTTCAGCACTTCCTTCCCTCGTCAACTTTCGTCGAATTTTGCTTACCCACGCTATAATATGCGCTCTCGACAGTCGGTGTCATTTGAGAATAAAAACCTCCATGGGGAGAATCGAACCCTCGACATCCGGCCCTACAGGCTTCGTGGCTACCAGTTAGACCACCGGGGCGATCGGCTGGTATATAGGTGTTCCTGTAGTACAATGCAGCAGTAGTACACACACCCTTTGAAGCACTCGTATATTATATTACTGCAATACGGGGGACCATAGTAAATAGGACCTATGTTACACATTTAAAAACCTATACATTTGCCTATTTTTACTAACAATATTTGGTCCTATTTACTATGATCCCCCGTAATATTCATAGGTGTTCCGGTAGTACAACGCAGCAGTAGTACACACACCCTTTGAAGCACTCGTGTATTATATTACTGTAATACGACAATAAAGCCTCCTTCATTTTGTCCTCCGTCTCCACTACTACGGCAGGCGATCTGTATATCCGAGACCCGAAGAGAGGCGCAAGCAAGACCAGCCAGAGAGTGCGAAAAGAGCGGAAAATCTCCGTCGTCGCTGCTCAGACTTAGAAACATTTGACAACGGACGGCCTTCTCTCCTTAGGGGGCAACCAACCAACCAGCCTGTGACCTTCCCTGCGCCTTGCTCGTCGTGGCCAAGGACACACGCGCGGGGACACGGAGCAAGATCCTCCGGCGCTGTCACGTTACTAAAATAGTAAAAGCCTCCACGATAAATAGGGCACTTCTGTTAAGGAGCAGTAACGCCCCCATATCAAATAGAGGGGTTACGGGGACACCGTAACGTTACGACACCTTCGCCAGGGGCGGGGGGGAACGGCGTTGGCAGTGGCGGTGGTGGTGGCGGTAGTAGTAGTGACAAGTGCTCTCGAGGGAAGCGCGGGGGGCGGGTGAAGGACTCGAGAGGCAGTGAAAGGACCAAGCAGGCGACATGGACGCCGACCAACAGCAGGAACGGTTTTTGGCGGAATGGCTAGGGGTGGACGAGGATTCTGGACTCTACATTTTGGTTGCTGGGATCGTGCTTCTGGGTTTGACGTTTATGGCCTGCTTCTACTGCAAGGTTTACGACCCGATAAAGCTTTGGTGCATCAAGATGCACAAGAAGCACTGCACGAAAAAACCCAAGGCAGAGGCTGCGCAGGCGCCAGGGACGCCTCCAACACCAGAGGTGAAACCCCTTTTTTTTATGTTTTGTATTTTTGTGTACGTAGCTGTAAAAGAAAAGAAAAGGCACACACCACCCGTTGAAATTTTGAAGTCTATGTCATAAGCATACGAGTAACGACCAGAAAATCGGTACATGTATGCTTCCCCCCCCCCCCCCCGCCTCTCGAGTACACCCCCCCTCCCCCTCGTCAGTCCCTTGGAGGTAATAGGCCAGAGCCCCCCCCCCCCCCCCGACCCCTAAGTACGGTCGTGGCATGACATTGAGTACACCCCCCCCCCCCCCCCACCCCTTGTCTCCCCTCCTCTCGATCCCCGTTACTCATGTGTTTTTTGTTTGTCTCTCGTTTTTGTATTGTGTCCCTGACTACTCCCCCTTATATCAAGAACATACCTCCCTTCTCCTCCCTACGTCTCCCCACACCAGAAATTAAATTAACTCATTGAAGCTGTCATCCATATGCAAGTCCGCCTCACAGCGGTTCTTAGAGGATGCAGCTCACCCTCATGCGACTCGCCCAACACCTCACGGCGCTTCGCGCTTGGTGCTAGCAATGTCTCCTGGTCTGGTGAAAACCCGAATGCTCCTCCCGGCATTGTAGGGAGCGAGGGTCTATGGCATACGACTACGGCCATGCATGAAAATGAAGTACACCCCGCCCCCGTCACCCCCGGCATTTGTAGATGCGTAGGGTCAATTTGGTCTCCTTCTCGGCCAGTACAGACATAGACACCGCTTTCCGTCCCCCCCCTCCTCTCTCTCTCTCCTAAATTACACACATATTATGGTCCTTCTGCACAACCCGTTGACTCAGCTCTCCGCCCTCCCGCTCCCCCTTCTGCACCATTCCTGCATCCTCGCCCGGGGTTGCGGACGACCCCCCCCCCCCGCCAACATACGCGCGCCAGCCACTGGTATCGTTACAAACCTGAAAGAAATTGATCGGCAGACCAGAGATGAGCTAGGGCCGAGAGGCGACATCAAGGGCTTGCAGGGCGGCTGGTACGGGGCGCGAAATGGGGGTTTCGATGTTTGAGGCATTATCATCATCATTATCATCATCATCGCATAGAGCGTTGACTGACACAGACAACATTACATGGGGTGGGGAGAGGGTACCGGAAGGGGGGAGGGAGGGGGAAGGAGAGGGCAGAGGGAGCGGGGAGGGGAGAGAGGGAGTGGCGGAGGGGAGAGGGCGACGAGGGGGGGGGAGGGGGAGGGGGGTGTACTCATGTCATGCATGGCCGTAGTCGTATGACCATAGACGCTCGCATCCCTACAATGCCGGGACGGAGCACGTTGGGTTTTCACCAACCAGGCAGGCATTGCTTCCACCAAGCGCGAAGCGCCATGAGGTGCTAGGCGAGTCGCATGAAGGGCGAGCTGCATCCTCTACTAAGAACCGCTTGTGAGGCGGAGCACCCATATCATGCGTGGCCGTAGTCGTATGACCATAGACTCTCACACCCCTACAGTGTCGGGAAGGGGGGAAGAGGAGAGTTGGAGGAGAGGAGGAGGGGAGTGAGGGGCAGGGGGGGCAGGGGGGGCGGAGGGGGAAGAGGATAGTGTTTCTCGGGATGCGGTGTAGTACGTTGCACCAGCTCTTATATGACAGCGCTCACGAGGAGTCGGCTGCCATGATCGCTTGTATACCTCGCATTCTTTGCGTGAGAAGGGGAGAGGAGATTGGCCGAATGACCTTGTTGTGCTGCAAGCGATGACTTCGTCGCAGCAGCCGGCTGTTCGCCATAGCGTGTCTCACCGAACAGCCGAACTACTTTAGTCAGTAGTGTATATTTACAGTAAACGACGCTATCCATGTGGCACATAACAACGCCGTTCTCCTTGAGTCCAGATACCTTCGTACGTGTAATACGTATGATGCAGGTGGAAGCCGTGAATCTACGTAAGCATGATAGAGGCACCCGCAAACAGTGCTTTTGTTTTTTTTCGGCTTCCTGATTAGTTTCTTTGGCTCTGCCACCGTCGTACCTACCGGGCGGTGATTTCGTTTTCGATCATCCATGCATGTGTGCCTCTCGTAGAGCTATTTTGAGTTGTTTTGGGGCGGTATTGAGCTCTACGGACGAAACGTTGTTTCTTCAAGCTCTATACACTATACACGGTTCATGCGGACGGACGTTGTTTAGCTCTTATCATATATACGGACGTCGTTTTAAGCTCTACGTGCCATGCGGACGGAGCGTTGTCTAGCTCTGCGGGCGTTGTTTAGGAGTCTGCGGATGATGTAGAAACGGAGCATGTTTTTTCGATACGCACCACGTTTTTATTTTAGTGAAAATTTTGTGCAGTCTACATTGTTCGCGCTTCGGACCAAAGTGGACCGTTCGACTTTCTTTATTGGTTTTTGTGTTTTTTAGTTTTTTTTTAGGGGCGGTTACTCGCGTCGAAGCGTGTGGGCTTTTAACGAAGCGTCAATTCTCGGTAAACTCTTGAGAAGAAAAAAAAAAAAAAAAAAAACGTACACTAAGCTCGACCCAACCGGCACATGAAACTGCCATTCAGCGCGGCGATTGTTTTGTGCAGCGTGTACCAAATAAAAAGTGGGACAGTGTACTTTACTTTACTTTAGTGGCGGTTACTCGCGCGTGGAGCGTGGTCATAACGAAGCGTCTACTATGTTGTGATCAGTTGTAGGACATTTCTTGGTATACTCGTAAACTCGACCCAACCGGCACATGAAGTTGCCATTCAGCGCGACGAATAATTTGTGCAGTGTATACCAACCAAAGTGGGCCGGCGGGCTTTTTTTTTTACTTGAATTAGTGGCGGTTACTCGTGTGAATCGCGGACATCTAACCAAAAGCGTCAATTATTTTTGGTAGTAAACTCGATAGTAAACTCGTCATCCAAATTCAACCCAACCGGCACATGAAACTGCCATAATTCAGCGCGGTGAATACTTATTATGCCTTATGCAGCGTGTGTGTTCAAAACTGGACCAGTGATGGATTTTATCTGTCTTTTTTTGGTGGCGGTTACTCGCGTTGGTGCGCGGTCAAAACGAAGTAAAAGTAAGTGTAAACTCTTTGGTCATCAATCCTTGGTCAGTAGTTCTTGGTTGGTACACTCGTACACTCGGCCCAACCGGCACATGAAACCGTCATTCGGCGCGGCGAATAAATACACCGTTGTCGTGCAGCGTGTACCAACCCAAAGTAGTAGTACGTGGACCGGTGGACTTTATATGTCTACGTACGTATTGTCTATTTATTTAGTGGCGGTTACCTCGCGTGGAGCGTGGACATGGTAATAATGAGGCGTTGATTCTCACGTAAAGTACGTACCCTGTATGTACCTGGTATATGACGCGTGCTACGATGATAGAGGTAGCGTTTTTTGGCTCCTTTTTTTCTGAATGATCGGGCTCCTTAACCCATTATTCAGAACGGAAAAAAATGTCCCACACTAATTCCAAGTAGTTTGTCCCCAAATCGTGGGTCTTTCATTCTTCTTGCGGTGCAATATTTGTCATGGTACATACAGTCATCATGGCCACGGGATTGTTCAATCGGGTACGTATTACGAGTAGCACTTCACGGTTTCCTCCAAAATCAGTGTGTATTTGACTTAACTATGAATATTTCCCTAGGTTTGCCGAGAGTTATCTATATCGGAAACTCCAAACCTGTTTGTCTGTCTTATCTGTCTGACCCCGGGTCCAAAGAAGCTCCAATCCACGGCATTTCCCTCCCCAAAAAACCTGACGCGCATACCGCGCGTATATACCGCGCGCAGCGAGAATCGATCTCGCCGACACATGTTGTGCAAGCAGGCTGGGCCAACTTTCGGAGCTCGCGTAAAACTGCCCGCGCGGGCACACTTCCTTAGGTGTGCCCGCATTGAAAGTAGAGCCTTTCCAAGCACAACGACCGGATGGCACACCAAGCAGGCATGCCTCTCGTTAGGGTTAGGGTTAGGGTTAGAGGTCCGGGTCGGGGTGGTGGCCGCCGTTAGTCGAAGCCAAGAATATGCTCATCGTCCGGAACGAATACCTTAGGGTTTCGTGACAAAACGCTACCTCAGTAGAAACAGCATCATTTTATGCGGGCACGTCTGAGAAGTTCGCCTGCGCGGGCAGTTTTACGGCCACTGCAACTTTCGGCTTCAGTCGAGCCCTACCGCGCCTTGAGCTACGCGTCCCACCCCCGCACCCTGGCGAGTTAGTATGTGAGTACGAATAGAGCACATCAAATAATGAGGAGCCTAAAAAAAACAATATAATGGTGCATCTCTACCGTAGTTGCATGCGTCATACTTCGTATATATACTAAGCTCATAAACTCGACCCAATCGGCATACGTATACGGCATTATTATGAAACTGCCATCATTCAGCGCGACGAAAAAAAAATGCTCAGCGTGTCCGTCCGTGCTTTTTGTGCGCTCTCTTCTTTCTAGAAGAAGGAGCTGAATCGCGGCACAGCACACGCACACACATCATCGATCGCCCTTGAGCCTCTCGAATTTATGTATCATTCACGATTTGTAGCTCGTTCGCAGACAGCGACTAGTGCTGCTGCTTGTAAGCTCGCTTTGGAAAAGGCGTTTTTTGTCGCTGATGAGGAATGGGCACCAGGTACAGAGATGTATCCTTCCTTTCACCTTGACGACCTATTAGGCACCTCGGTACCAGCAGGCATCACCTTCTTCACATGCATACGTACTTCGTATCAGGTGTTCAATCAATTGCACAAAAATGCTCCCCTTTTTTTGTTGGTCTAACTTGCCACACGTCTGCGGGCCGGAAAAGGGGCCTTTGTAGTATATATGCATACATAATAAGTAAATCGAGTCTCGCCCTTACTATAGGTGCCTATTTTTACTCGTAATGTACCTCGTGAATCTACTACTACTACTACTACTACTACTATAATAATGTACCTCGTGGACGTTACGGGAGGATTGGGCTAGATGCTTCCTTATCCTCCTCATACAAATGTTCCAGACGGATTGGACTCTGGATGGCCCCTTGTCCTCCGGCTTACATACGGTATATTATCTCGACTAACAAGCGCCCGCACACCTATCCATACGAATAAACAAGCAACAACCGTAAAGGAGGGCAAATGTGTTCGAGGGATGTACACGACTCGTAGCAACTCCTGAACAGCAAATATGCATCGTATATAGGTCAACTCTGCCAGGTACTACAGCAATAATAATTGTTATACCTATCGTTACCATTGTGTCACTCGTTGTTCTGTCTGTGTCGTCGTGTGTCCCCCCCCCCCCCCCCCTATGGTCAGCAGCAGCCCTCCAGCCTCCCCCCCCCGGCGACCTGGCGGTTCCATAGCAGAGCAATATGTGAACTCTAGCTATAGACGGTAAATATATGGTCCGCAATATGTTAACTCCAGCTATACTATAAGTCTAGCCTATTAATAATGCACACGCACACCGCACCAGCCACTGCTTGCTGCGTACAAGCTCATCAGCATCATGATCACGGCAACCACTGCTTGCTGTGGACAAGCTCATCATCATCATCATCACCATCATCATCATCGTCATCATCAGCATGGTAACAACTGCTTGCTGTGGACAAGCTCATCATCATCATCATCATCGCTTCATCTATCAGGTACATGACTAAGTGACTGCCCGAGGCCAACGCGAGAAACAGGGGCCATTCGGATCGCTCTGGTGTGCGGCCTTGGAGGTAGTTTTTTCAAGACCTTGCTGCGCTGCTGCGAGAGCTTCTCTTGTTCGTCTTTGCCACGTCGAATCTGGAGACAAGGAGAGAGAGAGAGAGAGAGAGAGAGAAGGTGAATCATAGGCATGGCATCGCGTCACAGCACAGCAAAAAATGGGCAAGGCAAGATTGCGCGGGGGGGCGGGGGAGGGGGAGGGGCGTACTGTCATTCATTGCTTGCATTAGTCAGATTTGACCATTTTGAACACACATCCCTTAGTAAAAAGACGTGGGTGTGGGGGGGGGTCAGTGATGTCGATCGTCGTAGTCGGATGACCATAAGACCCTCAGCATTCCAATAATGCGGACAGAACACGTCGCGGGGGATGGGGGGGGGGGGGGCATACTCATTTAGCTTTGCCTTAGTCATCGAATCATCGACACGCATCCCTTTCGAGACGGGGGCAGGGGAAGGGGGGGGGGAGGCGGAGGGGAGCGATGGTTTCAGCCTATCTGGAGGTTATTTGTTTTGCGGCCGAGAGGGGGGGGGAGGTTGGATCCTATGGGACGAGCACTTTGCGCGGAAATATAAAAGAGCGTTGGTGTATAGGGGGGGGTGGGGATGGCGGAGATGGTGCGGATGTTTGTTACAGTAGCCTGTGTGTGGCATGGCGCTTTTCTGCTCGGTTGCGGTGTGGCATTCTATACACATAGGTGTGGCTCACGTGTGTGTGCTGTCTGCTTAGAGATACGAAAAGAGCAGCTTGATTCATTTTCCAACGACGAAGGACTAGGACTGAAAGGCTGTAGGCTTGAGTTGCTTCGCCCTGGAAACCCCTGGTTTCCATTTAAGATACGCCTTCCAAGTACTACTGTACCATTACGATTCATATACCTGTTACCAGGTATTTACCGGCGTTTCCACATCATTCCAGCAACACCATAATATATCATAGGTACGACGGAGGAGTGGTGGGTGTCGACGACCTTAACAAGGTTGTGTTCCGCACGTTCGCACTTATAGCCCATTTGGAGGGGGGGGGAGGGGGTGCGCCCTTTCACCTTGGCAATCGTTGCAACGTCCGCCGCAACCTTTTGCCGACACCTCTGCCGCCTGCTGAGGGAGAGCCGCCTCAGCTGTTTCCTCGGCTTCTCCGCGCGCAGAACGTGTTCCAGCAAGTGAGAGTCCTTTGTTTTATGGACAGCAGTAGATTGAAAGCGATGGGGGTGGTGTAATATAATAAGAGTGATTACTTTTGTCTTCTATATTTATTTCCCGTTTATGTATGATACGAAAAGTATGTAGACATGTATTAAAAATAAATAAAAAACAATAGCTGTGAGCTCGAGGATTTCGTCGAGACTCATTTTTGCTAGCTAAGTGTAATACTTCGATCGCGCGTACTTACGGATTTTATATGTCCTCATGTAGGATGTACATCCCGTATGAGGGGGACACAACCTGAGGCTGTAGAATTCAGGAAGTGTGTGTCTATTTGTGGGGGGAGAGATCATTAAAATAAATTAAAATTAAAATCAAACAGTCTGAAATGGACAAAATCTGAAGTTAAAGATTCAATGCGTTACCAACATCAAGACGCTTTTTGATAGTCCTTTAGATATCCTAAGTGACTCCGACAATGTCGAAGGGGTATAGTAAAGTCATACCCGGATGTATATAAAACCTGTAAGTACGCGCGCGATCGAAGCATCACACTCCGCTAGCAAAGCTGAGTTTCGACGAAGTCCTTGATCTCACAACTGTTGTTTAAAACATTAGACATCTATATATGATACTCGCTGGCGGCTCGATGTGAATCTCGACACGAGCACAAAACAAACCCTGAGCAGACAGACAGACAGACAGACAGACAGGAATAATCTGTCGATGTATACCGAGCGCGTTCGTAAGGGTCATCGACTACTACAAGAGGCCACAGTAATCAGTCATCAGCACCCACGATCGACGTCGCGTGCAACGATAATAGAGGTACTGTACCGTTTTTTGGATAAAATAAGAGGTAATCTACCGTTTTTTGGATAAAATAATATTGGCAATGAATACCAAAATACGAAGTGTATCTTCCCCCCCAAAACAAAACGTGGGCTGTTAACCCTTTCAGAACTGCAAAATGTATCCCACACTAATTCCAAGTACTTTATCCCCAAAACCGTGGGACCGGTTCTTAAGGGGTTAACGGTTCTAAAAACTGAAAAAAAGAAGAGAAAAAATGATCATGTGGGTCCCCTAAGTAGGGTCAGTTCTCACCAACTGCTCCTGCAAACCTAAATGGTTGTTGTTGTTGTGCCGCCCCTTCCGCTTTGATTCCCCCCCCCCCGCCGCCGCACCGCCGCGGCTTTTGGCGGGCAGGGGCTTGAGGTTGAGAGCGAAGGTGCTCATAGGCAGAGCCTGCACGAGGCACTTGAACTGCTCTTGAAGACTCCCCTCCCCCGACTGCTTCATCTGCTCGAACTTTTGGTGCAGGAAGTGCCTCCGGTACACCACGAGGTTCTGGCAGAGGGTCAGTCCCAGGGAGTTAAAGGCCTGCACACGACGAACAATAAAATAAAATATAATAATAATAATAATACAATTTGTTTTGTTTATTTTTCTTCCTTTCTTTCGGAGTGTGCATGAGGGACCAACGTTGAAGCCCATGGTATACACAATGCCGGATGGCAATAATAATAATAATACTTTTTCCCCACGCCGGCCGAAACGTCTCGGCGGGATATACCGGTAGGCCGCGAAACTCGAAAGACAGGAAAACGTCGCGTGGCACTCTACCTGTTGGTGTTGGTAGTTTCGAAAGTCGATCTCTCCGTGGCCTAGCGCTGCCCGGAACTCCGCGATGGTCACCTCGCCTGCTAGCGAGCGGGTGTCACATCCATATCATAGCAGCAAAACGTTTTTCAAAACTACAGTTTGGAGTGAATCATGATCAGATAGACAAATCGACACGGGCGGGTGGGTGGGTGGGTAGGTGGGTGGGTGGGTGTGAGCGAGATTTCTCTGTTGTAAGGGTTAGTTTGGGTAGGCGATGATTGGGTAACCTTTTCCCAGCAGCCCAGCGGACTACTAGGCGCTTTAACCAACGGCGTCGTCGGCAGGACTAGAAAAAAAAATTGAAGCTAAACGTGAAACCCAATACTGAATCCACCCCCCAAAGCGCAAGAAACACCTCGACGACAATGGAATCATATATATATATATGTGTGTGTGTTTATATATACGAGCCTTCTCCGTTGTGTCTAATCATGTACCAAGGTACCTGACGTGCATCCATCAGTACGCTATCACTGATTCACTGATTTCCAAGTTTCGCGTGCCGCGCTCAACGGAAGCAACAAAGACAACCAGCGCATATGTATAACGGGGCAGCGCGCGGCCAGGCCAGCTGAACTTTTTTTTCTATGCGCACGGAAAAAGCGCCGTCGTACTCCTCGAACGTGCAAATAATGCTCGGAAAAGTCGTGCTTTTTTGTCGGCGAAGAAAACCAGGGCTGTTCGCGGGTCGGGTCAAACCTAGCGGGTTAGATCGTCGGATCGGGTTGGGTCATCCTTACCCGACCCGACCCGACCTCGATCTCGAACGAAATACACACGCCGACCCGACGGCCGACCCGACCGACCCGTTCACCCGACCCGCCGACACCACCCGCCCGACCCGGGACCCGACCCGACACCGACCCACCGACCGAACCCGACCGACCACAGACCCACCCGCCACGACCATACGCCCACCCGAAAGCCCGACCGACCGACCACGACTACGCACCCGACCCGACCCGCACCACAAAGACCCACACACCCGATGCCACCACAGGCACCCGACCGACCCAACTCCGAACGAACCTCCACCCGACCCGGCCCAACCCGTGAGGTTTCAAAAACTTCTGGGGGTCGGGTCGGGTGATGACGCGCGAAGAGCCATAAAGAAAAAAAAAACGGAAATCGGCTAGTGCCTATACTGTATATACCAGGTATGTAACACTCTGTACGGAAATATTTGTAAGCGACGCGCTTTGATAGTGATATGAGTGTCAAAACGGCCTCTAAGTTTGTGGAGGAAGGGGGGTGACAGACATTGCCACGCTTTAAGGTGGGATTACGGAGAAACCGCTGAAATAGACTATATTCCGTTCCACACGCTATTATTACTTCACTCCGTGCGAACGCACATACACACGCTGTTCATGGTTTATCACGTGTGTAAGATTAGGGTAAGGACACAGAGTATCCCCAGCCAGGTCAGCCTATGGAACGGGTACTCGTTGGTACTCACGTGTGTTGTTTGTCACTAAATACCGCGATATAAGGTCATTTCGGGTATAACACTAATAATATGCACATGATCCTTATATTCTGTGACAGAGTGGTACACCACCAGTACGCGTAGTGCGCACCTGAGCCATCGCTGTCCATGAAGTCGAAATGCGCCTTGAGTTGAGCCCGCGTCTCGTCCGTGAGCTTGCCCGTCGTCTTGAAAGCTCGGGCAATCTCGTCGAGCTCTATCTCTCCCGAGCCGTCCCGGTCGAACATGTTGAACAGCTCCGTTGCAATCTGCTTTCTCGGGCTGCTCGCGGGTACCACCGCGTCCCTGCTTCAAACCAAAACCATTTTTTCCACAGAATTCATGCGAAGCGGCGGTGACGATCGTTGCACGGCGATTATGATACAGCAGTAAGTAGTTCAGTGCGCTCTTCTTCCTTCACTTCACTTCACTTTCTTCCGTCATACTGGTATTTGTTTCCCCTTTTGATAAGACATACCACTCTGTATCGCTATATAAGACGCGTGCTATACCGGGGTACGAGAGGATGCTATATCGTGTTTTTCTCTCAGAGGGTGTTGATCACTTTTGAGGAGCTAGCTCCATGCCTCACTCAAGAACTGATTGTCGAGGAGAGAACAAAAAAAGCGCTTGTTTATGCACGTCGCGGTCGTATCATTATATCGGCGACTGTTCCCAGGAGGGAGACAGCTTCACGCGAGGCATCCATCATCTCAGATCATATTGCCTCGCCACATCATACAAACCCCAATATCCGTAGACCATTATGAAACCGCCACATATCGGGAAACCAGTATCAAGCAACCGCATACCACAAACAGTGCTCGTACCCGATGAAGAAATCCCCCTGTGGCCTGAAGTATAAAACGAGAGAATCTGCAACACAAGAAATTCGTGGAATTCCGACGGTTTGGGGTTAAGGAGCCTTTAATAGGTCATTCCCGAAAACATTTCAGCCAAAAAAAGGTATACCTCTAGATCGCAGCCCGCGTCATAAGCACTACTTGGATGAAATGTTAATGTAATCTGAAACAGAAAAGAGGCGAAGCTGTTAATTAAGTGTTTGTTTTACCGGGGTACCCTACTCTCTGCGACGGGGTGCCGCGTTGATTGCTACAGTAGACAATGAACGCGGGGGGAGTAGTAACCCTGGGTGAGCGTCTCTGGCTGGTCGCAGCAGGAGACCTCATTGATCCCAAACTATACACCTGGTACGATTTAACCTACGACGCAATGTTACAACAGTGAAAAAGTTTCTTGTATTTTGGGACAGAGTGGGAGTGAGTATGTATGTATAACCACTCTGCTCGGAAAGAAAAAAAAAGGCGAGGACCAGCGAGGACCAGCAGTTTTTTTTGGGGTATTATTCTTCTCGGGCTTGTATCAGACGTAGCCGCGGTATATATAAGCTGTATTTATCCCTGCTTCAACCAAAGGTAGAAATAAAGAGTGTTGAGTAATGGTGGTGGTGGTGGTGGTGGTGGTGGTGGTGGTTGTGCTGGTGGTGGCGGCGGTAGCGATGCGACACGTGCTCTCTGCTTCCTTTTTTTTTTTTTTTTTTTTTTTTTTTTTTTTTTTTTTTTTTTTTTTTGCTTCCTTCCTTTTTTTTTTTTTTTTTTTTCTCACTTTTTCATCCATCCTCTCTCTCCTTGATAGGTTGCTGGTATGATAGGTATACTATGTGCTTTCCTGACTGTTTTGAGAGTTAGTGTTGTGTGTGGACATTACATGAACTGGTAACAAGTTAACCAACCACCCACCCAATCTAAGCCTTATAACATCACTGTATAGTGGTACTGTAGTAGTAGTAGTAGTAGTAGTAGTAGCAGTAGTAGTAGTAGTACAGTAGTAGTAGTAGTAGTAGTAGTAGTAGTAGTAGCAGTAGTAGTAGCAGTACGAGCAACCCAACCGGTCCTTACAGCAGTAGTACATGCTGAAACAGTCACTACGTACGTATCTCCCTCGTTTTAATCAACGTGCCGGGTACCCGGTGAAGACTGAATAATCGCAATGCACAAGCGCATGTAGCGCATGTAACAACAGCAGAATACAGTAGCAGCGCGTTAAATTTCAACGAAAACCCCCGGCAGACCAGCTACACGCATACAACATGACACACTGTACGGGAATACCTGGCTAGTGCTGGGAGTATCATGCTCCTATTGGTAGTAGACGTGGGGTCGTCCGTCTTGCTGCCGACGAAGTGGACCATGTCTCGCGGTGTCACAAGCCTTCGGCACGACGTGCTCTCGTAGCAGCTAGCCCCTGCCTTTTCCCCCCTCTCTTCTTCTGACTGTGGCGAGCGAGTCAACAAGGACACCTATGGCGGCAATAGCCCACAAGTAGAAAACGGCCAATCCGCCGGTCAAAGCAACACCCAACACAAAGCACGCAATACAAAAGACCGAGCGTGTCGCAAACGGAAATGCGAGAAGGAGAGCAGGGCTCTTCTATCCTCTGCTGCTGCTGCTGCTGCTGCTGCTGCTGCTGGTCCCCCTCTTCTTCCTCCTCCTCGAAAGCCGGCGATGAGGACAAGGGCGGGGTAACGGTGGCGAGCGATCCGCCGGGATTTCTAGGAAGCGGAGCGAAGCTCCCGTCTCCTCTTCCTCCTCCTCCTCCTCCTCCTCCTGATGGCATCGAATACCACTACTTCGTCTGTACACTACTGCTGCTGCTGTTGCTGTACACGACGAGCGGACTGTATGTTTTTTTTTGTTGTTGTCTCGACGAGGACATCGTTCGATTGTCTCCTTCTCCCTTTCCTGCGTACGTCGTACTGTAGTAATTGTTATACTCGCCGCGTTCCTACAACATTCGCACGGACATCTCACAGTTTTCCTTCCTTGCGTCTCGCTGATGTTGTATACTGACTGGTAATAATTCGTATCGTATCATACGTACGTAACGTTTTTTTCTTTTGTCTGGTTATTGTTGAAACGTTTTTCACACGAAAGGAAACATGTGATAGACGTACGAACGTTTTATTTTATGAAACCCCAACGGCATCCGGCACGCGGCAGGCACGTGGCAGACGGCAAGCGGCAAGAAGAATACCCCTCTTTCCGCCAAAGTTCCCGCGCAGCATGCGGATTTCCCCGTGTTCCGTATTATAATAATGTGTACGTATACAAACCGTCAACCGTCGGAAACTCCACCGACCCACCGACCCCCGGTATTTACCGTTTTCTGGCTTTTTTTCGAGTTTGTATGACATTGTGGCGAACACAAGTATGTATATATCGTCAATGCCGCTGCTGCTGCTGCTGCGAGCCTCGTTCCTGCCGTACATCATAATCTATACCACCAGGTATCCTTCTTCTTCTGTGCTCCACAGCAGCCAATGCTGTATGCAGCAGTAGTAGTAGTAGTAGTAGTAGTAGTAGTAGTAGTAGTAGTAGTAGTAGTAGTAGTAGTAGTAGCAATACTGTACTTATGGGAACACATCCTGGCGGGGCCTGTTTGTGTGGGATCAGGGGTGTGATGGGATCACCCTTTCTTTGGTGGACGAGTGGTGGTAAGCTTCCACGAATACTTCCACGGAAGCTTCCATGACGGCAGTGTCGACATCTTCCGCAGAAGCACGTACGGCCTGCGGGAAGCTTACACCGTCCCCGTGGAAGTATGGAAGTTTCCACGGAAATTTCCATGGACTTCCGCGGAAGCTTCCATGAAAGCTTCCGACGCTTCCATGGAAGCTTCCGTCGCTTCCACGGAAGCTTCCACCGCTTCCATGGAAGCTTCCATGGAAGCGGTGGAAGTTTCCGTGAAAGCGGTGGAAGCTTCCATGGAAGCTTCCGCGGAAGTCCATGGAAAAAACCAATAGTGGACTAGACCGTGTGAAGTAGTACAGTAGTATAGTAGTCGTCATTTTTTTCGGCATATTTCCCCCCAATACTATAATCCAGTTAACCAACTCCAAAAAAAGGGGATAGATACGTAGCAATATAATTACTGGGGTTTCTACAACTGTAGTTGGGTACCAAGCAGGGTAAAAAGAGGTCGATTGGGCTATAACCCCAACCCCGATCTAACCCCCCCACCCCCTGTTGGGTTGGCGCCGGTTGGCAACGACGCTGTAAAACACGCCTCTCACTGCGTGAGCTAGACAACCAGGGTACCGTTTTTTTTTTTTGGCGATCAAAGCTGGCGGTCGAGTTAGATAATTTGTGCGGGGTGGAGAACCTTTGCTCCGCACAAGGGGAATTATCGTATCACGTAGTGTGTATATGGTAAGTCACCCGCGAGGCAGTTACATAGTGCTCCCATTGCTGTCTCAGGAAGTGGTCACACCAGGAATTTAATTAACTCATTGAAGCTGTCGTCCATATATATGCAAGTCCGCCTCACAGGCGGTTCTTAGCAGGATGCAGCTCACCCTCCATGCGACTCGCCCAATACCTCACGGCGCTTCGCGCTTGGTGCAAGCAATGTTCTTCCTGGTTGGTGAAAACTCAACGTGCTCCCGTCCCGGCATTGTAGGGATGCGAGGGTCTATGGTCATACGACTACGGCCGTGCACGACATGAGTACACCCCCCCCCCACCCCCCTTTTTTTCCCCTGGGCAGCGCCGGCTGGGCAGCGCCGGCTGACATGATAATAAGCGTTAGTATTGCTCGTGACTCTTTCGTACCTGAG
This sequence comes from Saccharina japonica, assembly GCA_008828725.1. NCBI lineage: Eukaryota > Phaeophyceae > Laminariales > Laminariaceae > Saccharina > Saccharina japonica. The sequence continues at coordinate 91,632 of MEHQ01003635.1, forward strand.
TGGAGTTTCTTGTGTTGTACTACTATTAATACTGTGTAGTTCGTTCAACAGGCCGAGCGATTCCGTGAGGGCTATCGGTGGTCGGTGTCGCAGAGGGGGTAACTGTCCAGTAGTATCAGAAGCTCAAGAAAGTTGCGATTGTTGCGATTTTGACGAGAGTCACGCCTGACATCTACGAAAAAGTGTGACGGACGGGCTCTTTTTGGTTAATGCTGCTACGAGTATGATAGAGGACCGCAGTGTACCACTGGGGAATAATGTGTGGGAAGGGACAAAAATGCGCACCTCCTGGTAGTCATGTTGGTGAATGAATGTCTTCTTATTTGTCCGGATGGCATTAATGCTACGTACGTACCGTAAATCAAAATGTATGTGGGGGTAGACCTAGAACCGCGAGGCACGGAAACACAAGCACAAAGCACCTCAAAAGACCCCGATGGTTAATAATGAAAATGCCACACCAACCAGAGATTTCGGTGTGCCCACCACCACCACCACCACCACCGACACCACCACTCCAACACGGAGAGGAGAGCGTTGGCGACTACACTATACTCTGCTGCAAAACTACTAACTTTTAATGCTGCTGTGTGGTGCAAAAACATCAAGACCAAAATTGCCAGCAAAAAAAACCCCAACCCAACCACATCAACAACGCCCGGGAAAAAAACAAGATACATTAATTAATCGTGTTATATGTAGTTGTGAGGAGAGTCTTTTTTTTTCTTCGTTTTGGGAACAATACCACCAATAAGCCAAAGCAAACTAAACCGAACCAAACCGAACAGAACCGAACCGAACGGAACCGTACCGTACCGAACGGAACCGTACCGAACCGAACGGGATGGAACCGAACCGAACGGAACCGTACCGAACCGTACCGAACCGATCGACCCATGAAAAATAAATCTGGCGCGCCCTTCGTCGTGACACAACGAACCTCCTGAAACGACAGTGATTGGTTGATTGAATGATTGCACAAAGCGGCATCGACGATGTTCCTAGCCCATATCGCTCGCTGTATCGTAAGATAATATCCAACCTAAACACGGTACCGAAACACGGTATACCCGCACAACAATCATGGTCACCCATATAATACCCCAATAAAAGCCAACCTAAACACGTTATACCCGCACAACAATCATGGTCACCCATTTAATACCCCAATGCCGCTCGTCGTACAACCATAGTTAGTCGGTCGGCCGGCGAAATAATAGCGTCCGCCTCTCCCGATATGAGTCGTACCATATACCCACGCCACCCTTCATTTCTTGACGGTGTGGGACTACTGCTTGCTGATGATGAACCTTTGCAGAAATCAGATGTATCCTCATATTTTCGTGGAAATGATCTAGTATCAGTCTGGTCCTGATAGATCCCTGATCTGTATGATCTGCTACACCATCTCTATAGATCATGTTTTTTTCCGGGTGGGATCTACCTGTATGACAAAAGCTCTTCTTGTTGTGGACATGTTTCGTCGGGTGGGGGGTGGGTCTGTCTCGTCAGGCTCATGCGCAGCACCTCCTAATAACGGCACATATAGGATCTAGATGATCTGTACGTAGATAGATCATGATCTGTCTGTCCCCCAAGGCTCAACTCAACCCACTCAAATCACACGGGATTGTTTTACAAGGAGACAAAAGTTCCACCATGCCTCCGGGTCCGATCGGTACAACAGGCCGTGGAACATTAAAAACTCTATCGCCCCCCCCCCCCCCCTTCGCCCCCCTTCCCCCTCGCGATCCCCATTCGACGCTCCCATCCATAGATCCATAAGCAAGAAAATACGCACAAAAAAGGAGCTTAAACCCGCCTTACAAGCGGTTCTTTTAGCAGAGGATCCAGCTCACACCCGTTCATGCGACTCGCCCTGACCACCCCTCACACGCGCTTTCGACCCTGGTGCAAGCAATGTCTGCCTCTGCTGTGGTGTTGTGGTGGGCGAAAAACCCGATATGCTCCTCCGTCTCGGCATTGTGTACAGGGATGCGAGGGTCTATACTCCGGTGGCCATACGACTACGGCCATGCATGACACCCCCCCCCCCCCCTTCCCCGTCCCCGCCTCCCCTATCGCCTCCTTCGGTTCCGCTCCTCCCGAAAAGCGAAGCGCACTCAGACGCGGCACAATTCTCGTGGCAGTCGCTACCGCTCTATATAGACGGAAGACCTCCAAGTTCTTGGGGGGCCAGGGTCTACGGTTGCTTAAGGCCAACCTCTCTGCATATAGGCCAGCCTCGGCATCTCACAGCAAGCACGGCCAGGGTCTATAAAAACCCCGCCACTTCAAAAGCGAGGGGCCGTCGACTACTCGCGTGTCGTGGAGGCTACTACAAGGGTACACAGTAGTAGCAGTATATATACCCCATCGGCCGCGAGAAAAAAGAAGAAAAAAGCGTTTTTATTTTCCCCCCTCCAAAAAAAACATTTCTCTGTGGTTCAATTTCGATTCGGACCCGGCCACAACGAACGAACGGCGACACAAGCCCTCACCGGGGGATCAAGAGTTGCACGAGCAGGGTTGCCCAAACGGGGTACAAAAAAAACAACCACACACACAAAAACACGCCTCAAAACGTGTGTCTAGACCTCCAATCCTCCGCAGCAGAGCTTACTCGCAAAGCGAAGAAGAAAAGAAAAAGAAAAAGAAGATGGTGGAACCACAATTTTCATTTTTTAAAGGGCCCTGAGCTTCGGTTTCCGTCCGCGGCCTGAGGGGCTTTTAATTCCTGCCGCCATACATGAGCCCGTTCTCTCCCAAAAACCTTTACGCATACGTACCGCGTGTGGCTACGTACCGCTACTATGAATAGCTTGCACGCCGTGATAACAATAAGCCGGTCGCCTTTTACGACTTCCTGGCCTTCTTCTTCTTCGAGCGTTTCTTCGCCTGCACACGCACGCGACACCAAGTAAACAAACAAACAGACAGACAGACAGACAGGTATATACATTTCGTTATATTATCTCCAAAAATGAACTGGAAAAATTATGTGTTGGGGGATCTCAAGAGCGTAGATAGAATCGCGTTTGCACACATAAGCGGTGGATGAAATTAATTCATTAATAACTTGGATTTAGTGTGGATTCGTTACTCTGCCCACAAGAGGGACGCGATATACAGTTTCAGCTTTTACATGTTTGATCGGGTGTTCTCCATGTACGTATTCTCTTAATTGTTGACCCTAGATTTATGCCTCAGAGAGTTCCTGTCTCTACATGTACAGCGGGGGCGACGGGTTAAATAAACTGACACACGACAAATCATTTTATACGTGGCAGAGAGGCGGGGACTATACTAAATACAAGACAAAAATACCAGGACCTGGTGGTGTTTTTTCTTTTTGTGGGAGATCCGGAAATAAGCAGTCAAAAATACGTCGACGGCTGATGTTGTTCGTGTTCATTTCATAACAAAACGTTAGCACAGGCGCGTACGGACGTAAAAAGGCGAGGCGTGCCAAGACACCTCCGAACGGCATCGTTACCGCTGTCCAAACGTTTTCACAGGTCGGACAGGTCATCTACAAATCATACAGATCATACATATCATACATATCATACAGATCATACAGATCATACACATCATACAGATCGTACAGATCCTAAACTGCCGTTATGAGGTGCTGTGCAGGGTCTGTAAAGGACAGATCCAACCCAGGAAACATGTCCTGTATCATCCAGATTGTATGGGCCCCACCCGGCAGCATGAGCTAGATCATACAGATCATACAGATCATACAGATCATACAGATCATACAGATCATACATATCATACAGATCATACAGATCATACATATCATACATATCATACAGATCATACAGATCATACAGATCATACAGATCATACAGATCATACAGACCGTACAGAAAATACAGATCAGGAATCAATCTTCCCTGAAATATCTAAACCGTGAAGTGGGAGTCGAACCTAAGTTTGGGGGACAAACTGCTGTACTTTAAAAATAGGATGGATGCAATACAAAGAGACTATTAATGGTGAATAGTGCCGTCCTCTCTTGGGCAGCTCGCACAGACGGGGAAAGGTGTACGTTGAGTATACCTTGACCACACTTGTCTATGACAATATTATTATCAAGACTCGAAAAATCGAAATTCGGCCACTGCGTGCGATAGCAGAATGTGTACTTTGAATAAGACAAGACAAGATAAGAAAAGACAAGACAATAATAAGACAAGACAAAAACAAGCCACAAGACAAGACATACACAAGTCACAAGACAAAAATAAGATAAGACGAAAACAAGACAAAAGACAAGACAAGACAAAAACAAGCCACACGACAACACAGAAACAAGACAACACGAGACAAGGCACTACAAAAATATGGCAAAGACACCACAAAGACAAGACCAAGGCAAGAAAACACAGGAAAAACCCCAGCCCAACCCAACCCAACCCAACCAAAAAACAAAATCAACACAAAAAAACAACACTAAAAACCAAAACCAAAAACCAAAACCCAACGCCAAAATCCAAAAACAAAAAGAACGCATCGATCTCGGTTCGATATGTATACCCGCTAAGGCATACCAACCTTTTTGGAGGACGACGCTTGTGCTTTCGAGGGCTCAGCAGCAGTCCTCGCTTTCGGCGCTGGGGCCTGTCGTACCTTTGCCTTCGGCTCCGCGACTACGGCCGCTGGCGAGCCGTCCTCTTGCACAATCTCCCCGTCTACCTCAGCGTCCACACCCACCGGAGCGAACCCCTTCGTCTCCACGGCGGCGCTAACGTGTGTTGCCCGGGGGCGGCGGCGGCGGCGGCGGAGGCGGGGGAGGGGGGGGGGGGCATCAGACCGAGCGACCACGACAAAGAGCACGAACGAGTTCATTTTAGGAGAAAAAAAAAAAAACAAGCATTTTAGGTCGGCGGTTAATTACTTTTTACTAATTGCAAGTACTTGTACAGTAGAGTGTTACGGGGGACCCTACGTTACACCCAAAAACCTAGTATTAATAGGTATACTGTAGGTATACTGTAGGTATACTGTAGGTATATGTTTACCTATTTTTACTAACGATATATTTGGTCCTATTTACTAGTACCAGGTAGTGTTTACTATGGTCTCCCATAATAGTAAATGTGCATACATAGCAAACATGAAACAAAAACCAAGTGGGATAAAAAACGTTCACTTTCGGTATGTCGGCAGCGCTAACGCGCATGTGTGTGTGTGTGTGTTGGGGGAGGGGGGGCACCAAACTAAGCGACAACCACAAAGAGCAGAAAAAGTGATCTTGAGCACAAAAACAGATGATTTTATGCAAACAAATAAACGAAAAGCACCTTGTTGTCGGCGTGGCTTTATCAGCACCAGGTTCCAAGTGTGCACAGCAAAAAATAAGTAGATACAATCAGGTGGACAAAAAACGTTTACTTTATTTTATTATGTCGGCAGAACTGATGCTATGATGCTTCTTTCACGAAAAAAGGGCAAGGCAGCCGACCGCGCGTCGGCAAGCAGAGCAGAGCCATGGGAGAGGGGAGGGTGTATTCATTAGCCGCATGTCATGCATATAGCCGTAGTCGTATGATCTTAGACCCTCGCATCCCTACAAAGCCGGGACGGATCACGTCGGGTTTTCACCAACCAGGCAAGACATTGCTTGCACCAAGCGCGAAGCGAAACGTGAGGTGTTTCGGCGAGTCGTATGAAGGGTGAGCTGCACCCTACTGAGAACCACTTGTGAGGCGGACTTGCGTATGGATGGTATGATAGCGTCTCATGAATTGATTTATTTTTTGGTGTGGGGGCCACTCTCAAAGACGCGCGCGGGGGAGGGGGGGGGGGGGGGGGGTTGAGTCGCCACTCGCCCGAAACGAGCAAAAGCGAAAAAAAAAAGGGGCTCGCCTCGCCTCTCGCCAAACCTCGCCTCGACGTACTCGACGTGGCGTCCCTTTCCCCTCAAAACAGAATAGGCAGCACGAACGCATGCCGAGATGTTGGTTGGTTGACCTTAAGGCTAAAAAAACTGGAATCGAAAACCAAAACCAAAACAGGAAATGTTTACGTACGTATACGTACGCCCCCCCCCCTTTTTTTTTAATCAAAAGTCGCCTGTGCACGCGCGAAAAAGCGGATGGCGGGGTGCAGGACATACGTTTCCACACCGCGGCCGCGGTCGCATCCCTCCGGTGTGTGCGGTCATCCCTCGGTCTGTGCAAGCTGGCCTCTGCGAACTAAGCGCGCGGGTCTCTTCTTTCATCCTCTCCTCCCAAGAGCCGCTCCGTTCCGACATTGTAGGGATGCGAGGGTCTATGGTCATACGACTACGTACGGCCATGCATGAGAATGAAGTACCCCCCCCCCCCCCCCTTCCCCCCCCGTCAATGTTTGCCGGCGTTGTTGTGAGCGCCGCCATGGTGCACGAGCATGCATGCATGCACCAAACACTGGTTTGCGTTGACGTTAAGACACACGAATGCGGCAAAACACATAACGCCTACGAGTACTCACGCGAAACCTGACCCAAACAAAAAAAGGAAGTAATTTCTGCAGGTGACATAACAAAAATCATACACTATACATGACCGGGTGTGGCATGACCCACCTCGGAGAATTTCGTACAAATACGTAAAAAAACGAGTGAAAATAAATAAATACGTACTATTAATAGAGCGCGTATGACTGAATACATGATACGACATAAAAATATGCACAACAAAAACTTGAAAACAACCAACCAACAAACAAACAAACAAACAACCAACCAAGCACGCAACAACAACAACACCGAAAACACCAAACAGAAAAACAGCCCCAACCAACAACCAACGACAACTCAAAAACAAACAAATAGTCAGGTCGGGTCAACATGCTCAAGTCTCCGGAGTCGTAAGCAGCAAGGGCTGATACGTCCGAGGGGGCATGGAGTGATTTGACACACGACACGCAGTGAGACGTGGAAGTGTGGAGGGCGTAAGCTTTATTTTTACCCATCCGCCGGAGGATAATAACTAAATAAATAAATAAATAAATAAATAAATAAATAAAAATTTAAAACAAACAAACAAAACAAAACAAACAACACCAACAGAAAAAAAGACAACTCCAACCAACCCTTGACCCCTTAAGAACTGGTCCCACGAATTTGGGGAAAAACTACTTGAAATTAGTGTGGGACATTTTTTTTCAGTTCTGAATGGGTTAACGACTCGTACTACTCGCACGTGTACTATGTAATGACGGGCCCTGCAACTACAGCATCATCCACCCAGCTGATCGTACCTGTCCGCAAGGGCATCTCGGGGGATGGGCATCGTCACCACCTCGGGCTCTTCCTCCATAAACGGCAACGTGATCTTAGGCGCCTTCGCGTTCGGGTCGCCGGTCTCAGCCGCGATCTTAAGACAGGAGGAGGAGGGGGGGGGGTAACGGTTTAACGGGCGCATACGAAACAAAAATAAGGGGGCGCGTGAGTCAGGGGTATCTGGAGAGAAAACAAAACAATACGAAAAGCAGCAGCAACAGCAACAGCAGCAGCAGCAGCAGCAGCAGCAGCAGCGGCGGCGGCGGCAACAACAACCACAGCAGCAACGACAACAACAACAGCAGCAGCACCAGCAGCAGCAGCAGCACCAGCACCAGCACCAGCACCAGCAACAAAAATAAATACCAACAATAACAACAACAACAACAACAACAACAACAACAACAACGAACCTGCCCCCTCCCCAAAACTGATGCAAGCCAAGCCTGCCTGGTCGGTGAAACCCCAACGTGCGTGCTCCGTCCCGGCATTAAACTGTAGGGATGCAAGGGTCTATGGCGGTCTTAACGTTACGTCCATGCACCACACGATGGATGAGTACACCCCCCCCCTTCCCTCCCACACACACGCACCTGGTTACGGATAAACACCGAGGTCGCCGTAGAGATGAAGTTGTTGAGGATCCAGTAGAGTCCCAGAGCCGAGGGGACGCTCAGAGAGAACCAACCGATCATCAGGGGCAAAAACTTAAGAACCTGGAGTGAACGTCGCATCATTGAAGAGAAACCGAGGAACGCGCAGGGGAGGGGGGGCGTACTCATTCGTTGCTTGCCTTAGTCATTTGACCATTGACCACGCATCCCTTTCGAGATGGAGCACGGGACATGGGGGAGGGCAGTGATAAGAGGCTGAACACACACCTCTTTTTTTTTTTTTCCTTTTTTTTTTTCATAATTTCTCTTTTTTTGGCATATGCACGTTTCGTAGCCAAATAAACAACGAAGCACAACCGGGCGGCGTCAGGTGCGTAAGTAAACCCAGGGTCCGTGAGCACATTTTTACGTCTACGTACATGTCGAAGAGAGGGAGGATGCCCAATCGCAAGGGCAGGGTGGGACAGGCGCGCACGAGAGAGCCCCTTCCGCCCCCCAACAGTCGGGGTTTCCGCAGGTAAGATAGGGGATGCCGCCGAAACTGCAAGGAGGTGCTTTGACGAGAAACGCGACCGCTTGACGCACAGACGCCTGTCTCCCTCCTCTCCACTGCCCCCTCCCTACAGCGCCTATCTCGGCCAACCAACCAACCGATCCATCAATGAACCAACCAACTGACGGACGGACCAACCGATTGACGGATCAACCAACCGACCGACGACGGGCCAATCAACCGACCGACGGACGGACCAACCAACAGAAGAACGAACCAACCGGCAGACCAAGAGACCCATAGACGGACCAACCAACCGACCGATGACCGACCAATCAACCGGACGAACCAACCGAAAGACAATCCAACCAACCCATGGACTGACCAAATCAACCGGACCAACCAACCGACCGACGGGCCCACTGACAAACCAACCAACCAGCCAACCAACCGATCGACCGACCGACAGATCAACCAACCGACCGACGGAAAAACCAATCGACCAGCGAACAAACTAACCAACCAAACAATCAAAGCACGTACGGACCAAACGACCGACCGACGGACGGAAGGACGGACGGAGTAACACACAAAATCGACGAAACCGACGATTCAGCCAATCAATCGATCGCTTGTATATATACGATATCGTATACGATATACTTGCATTTTGAGACGCCTGCTGCGATTCGTCGACGGGCTTGCTGGGGTCCTTGGCCGGCTGCATGATCTGCATGGAGACCGACTGCGTCACGATCAGGATCACCGGGATCGTCAGGTACGCGATAGTGTCGTGCCATCCCAGCTTAGGCGCGCCGTCTTTTTTTTTTTTTTTTTCGTGGTAGCAACCAGAATTAGGCCGCGAAATGAACGCCGCCGCCGTCATCCAATCCGATCCAATCCATGCATCGCGCCGGGCGGAGCGGAGACGCGAGAGAGTACGGCGACACACGGGGAAGCGGGAGCGAGACGCAACAGGAAAAAAACGGCGACAAAAAAAAAAAAAAAACAAACAAACAAACGGAGGGGGGACAAACACGGGGAGAGGGGAGCGGGACGCCCAAAAACGCCGACAAAAAAAAACGAAAAGAGAGCAAGACACGGGGAGCGGGAGCGAGAGCAAGACGCCATAAAAATGTCAACACGAAGAAAACAAAAAACAAAGGGGAGCAGAGAGAAGGACGGGATGGGTGCATAGCGGTGAGGGATAGAAGGTACAAACGGGATTTGTATAAACAAATGATAGGCAGGTCCTTACTCGTAGCTGTAGAGCGCCTCCCATCAGGTGCAGAAATAGTTGGGGCCCAAAAAGTACCCTACTTTACGTAGAGACCTGTGCGAGTATGGTGTTGCTGTACTTCTCACACCAACTCATCGCCACGATGCAAGCCCGTGGTCCTCACGGGACAGGTTCCAGTAACTCTGGAGTGGAATATTATTTCAGGAGGAAAAAACAAATAAAAACGGGAATAATTAAAACGAATACCACTCTGTCCATAAACATAAGCACATTTTATACATCAATATTTAATAAAAACGGCGCTAATATTTCTGGACAGAGTGGTGTATGACAGCATGATATGGCTCGGCGGTTCATCTCTCGGCCGTTTTCCTTACCCGTCCACTCCTTGATCCAGCTCATCATCTCGGTGGGCGGAGAGTCGAACGTGGGGCCCTCGAGGCTGGGTATCCACAGGAAGCTCTCCGTCAGCTTGTTATCCTTCGCCAGGTTCAACAGCGACCTGATCGATTCACAGCGCGTACGTAGCGTAACGAGAGATGAGACAAGACATAACTTTAGCACCTCGGATTGATTCCTTTGTATGCACTTGACGATCTGCAAGCAGTAGACCTTTCAAGGCGGACCTGCGCCTGATTTTGTATGATCTGCATGATCTATAGCTCATGGTGTTGGCGGGTGGGATCCGTATCATCTGCATGGTCTATCTATATCTAGCACATGTATTTCTGGGTTGGATCTGTACTCTACTGTACCGTCTAAACGCTCGCGCGCTCAAAATTAACAGCGTCGTTACGGCTGCTGCTACTGTTACCGCTGCTAATACTGCTTTTGTAGTACTGCTGCTACTGCTACTGCTGCTGCTTGGTACTGCTACCGCTACCGCTACTGCTATTTATCACTGCTGCTACTGCTGCTGTTACTGCTGCCACCGTTACTGCTGCTACCGCCACTGCTGCTGGTGCTGCTGGTGCTTGGTTTTGCTACCGCTGCTGCTGCTGCTACTACTGCTGCCACTATGAATTGCTGCCGCTACTGCCTCCGCTACTGCCTCCGCCACTGCTCAACGGCACAAACATATCGAACGCACCGGTAGAGGGAGATGAAGATAGGGATCTGGGCGATGGCGGGCAGGCAGCCGGCCAGCGGGTTGACGTTCTCCGTCTGGTACAGCTGCTGGACCGCTTGGTTAGCCGCCTCGGGGTTGTTCGCGTACCGCGCCTGCAGCTCTTTCACCTGTTTGCCGGCGTCAATTTACGTTTGCGCACCCGAACCAAAAAAAAACGGGACTGTCAGATGAACCAAACCACAAAAATCGGGACTGTGAGACCCCCGACCAATCAGCACGCGGGACTGTGAAATCGAGGGCTTTACAGACCTTGGCCCAGCTGCGACAAAGTGGTTGAAACGTACAGGGTTTTCCCTTTCAGAAGCATTCGGACGTGGGGTGACTGGAGCAACGTAAACTTCGATGACGATGCAGCAGCTGAAAAAAACGAAAGACCCCAGCAGGCCGTTGAAATTTCCAAGTTTATATATACAGCCCTGAAAAACGAAAGGCATAACCACCAGCGAAAGAAAAATATGTACGTACATTTTACTTGCCTGTAAACCCTATGATCTTAACCCCGACCGCCTCGTGGGCAATTTCTCGGAAAATGAAGATGTAAATGAGGAGTTGGTATAGACCATCAACCATCTTTTTGTTTGTCCAAGCTTGACCAAGTCGTAAAATAATACTGGTGAGATTGAGATCAACCGAACGCGGGGCTGTGAGACCGATCGCACGCGGGACTCTGAAAGACCCACCGCACGGAGCAACTGTCAGACCAACCATACGCGGGAAGGACTCTCGAGAAGAACGCTACTTCTCGAAACACGACAAGAGGGAGGGCCAGATCAACAGTCACCAACAGTCGGCCCCCACGACCATCGGAAGCACTTGAGCGTGTTGAGCCCGCGGGGACAATACTTGTAGCATGTACACCAAACACGAACGCCGACCTAAAGTAGGCGCGAAGGAATTCCTCCCTCCCTCGCGGGGTCTCTCCCAAGCTCCTTACCCTCGCTCTTACCACCCCTTCCCTCTTGGCTACTGCTAGTCTCCCCCCGCCCCCCCTCCTCCCGCCGGCCAAATCCGCCATTACACCCTCCCCCCCCCCCCCAGCTTGGTGCAAGCAACCCCTGCCTGGTCAGCAAAACCTCGACATGCTCCATCCCGGCACTATAGGGATGCGAGGGTCTATGGTCGCACGGCTATGGCTATTCATGCCTTGAGTACACCCCCCCGTCCCGTCCCAGCTACCGTCAGCCCTCCCGCCCTCCCCCCCAGCAACGCCAGTCACCCGTTCCCACCCCCATCCTCGCCGAGAAAAAAAGAGGGAGGACACCAAGAAACAAAGCAACCAAGCAAGCAACCCTAAAGCGAGTGTTTAGGTGGACACGCACCTTAGGCCCGAGCGTCTGCATCTTGGTGGTGCTCGAGAGCTGCTGGTAGGTGAGAGGGAACGTGATGCCCTTCACGAACAGCGTGAAAAAAATGATGGAGATGCCGTACGCCGAGGGCACGCCGAGGCCCTGCAAGAGGTCGTGCAGACCGGTGATCGCGGTCTCCGTGGCACCGGTGAGGAACTCCACGGGGTTGAGATTCAACCCGGTCCCGAACAGACCCCCCTTCGACTGCTCCACCACCGCTGCCGCGGCTCCTCCTCCGTCCATGACCGCGTCAGAGGCGTCAGCAATTCCTGGCGGCGGCGGCGGTGGTGGCGGCGGCGGCAGCGGCGGCGACCACATGACAAGAAATATTCCAGGTTGGTTTGAAACGATACAGATTCATCGGACAGGTCATCGATTCCCGCTGCCTGGGGTACTTTTACACACTCTAGAGGTTTATTTTTGGAGCCTGTCTTATGTATGTATGACCACCACGGACTATTTTAAGGTTTTGGCGATGAGTTGGTGTGAGAAAAAGCGACGACTTCCATCATTTACTCGTAGGTCTTTTTCAGGGCAGATAATATTCTTGATCTGTAGGTTTTACGTCTACAGTCAGTAGGCTCGTGTTGGCGGGTGGGAGCCGTAAAACCCTCGCGTGAATTAGGAGAGGACAGAGGTTTCCGGAGGAGCTGAGTCTATATCTGTACCTGCTGGTACAGATCCTGCGACAACATCTCATTTCGGCAGGTTAGGATCTACTGCTGTAGATGATCTATCTGTAGATGATCTATCTGTAGATCATCTATATATCTGTAGATGATCTGTCCGTTGTGTGAAAGCATAAATCATACTGTACGGTAACTGTAGGTAAAACTCTGTCCGGGAGTTTAAGGACTAGGGCTGTGACTTGGTTGACTATAAATCGCCGACTTAGTTACTATTACGGGGTGGGCTAATGTAGTAAACAGGACCTACGGTACACACAAAAACCAAAACACTTCCCAATATTTACTAAAAATATTTGGTCCTATTTACTGCGGTCCCCCGGTAAAGAGTTGGTTGGCGAAGCAAGCCAGCCAACTGACTTCTAGTGTCAACACACTTCGAGCCACAAACCCCCAGCCAGTCAGGTACAAACTAAAAAAGAAACGCACAACATACATACACTTACAAGCATCAAGTTTACCCGCAATCCGGCTAATAAGCCGTCAACACACTCTGGCCTCTCACCTGTGAAGACCTGGTGCAGCCAGACCGGGTCCACCCCATGGACCATCCCCGGGTCCACCAGCGCTTTAAGCCCGCGTACCCCTGAGCGGGGACGGTCAAAAGGTGGCGCGGTGGTGTTAATGGTATAACGTAGCCTAAAACACAAAAAACGCCTCCATGCCAATAGAGGAGAAAAACGGGGATACCATGACAGTGGTGGTGCGAGGACAACTAACAGCACGCCAACATGAGGGTTAACACCTGCTTTCATGTAACCACTTTTTTTTGCAACTACTCCAAGCAGTAATGTCGTATGCAAACCCTTTGGAGCACTGCACCCACGCACACGCTGTTTGGAGACGAAAAAAAAACATGGGATTAGTGTACGAGTACGAAGGATTTTTTGTTTTCCCCCCCAGCAGTGAATGGGTCTCAAGGTAACCGACATGGGGGAAGACACGGGCGAAGCACAAACGCACGACATGTTGATGCCAACGCGCATGCTTAAGCAACGCGGTGTATTATTTCTTGTTTTCAGGGCTCTGCACGGGTCATGGCCCGACCCGCGAGTCGAGTTCAGGAGATCTTCAAAACCTCACGGGTCGGGTCGGGTCGGGTGCGGGTCAGGAAGTTTCAAAATCTCACGGGTCGGGCCAGGTCACCCTAGTCCGACCGGATCCGATCCGACCCGCGAGCTTCTACCTGACCCATGAACAGTCCTGTTTACGTTGCCCTCCTCTCCGATGGCGTACCGTATGTACCAGTACATGCTGACGCGGTACATATAGACTAGAGCCTTGACGTGATGATGTCAACCGGTTCACTCCGGGAGCATACGTATGAGCTTTCCTTACGGCCCAACGAGAGCAGGCACGGGGTGAAAAAATGACACTCTCCCGATCCCGTACAAACGCAAAAACGGTCCAGTCGATTTTCGTAGACGTTCAGCATGCATGCGCAAACGGTCCCTTCTTCTACTCGTAGGCTGGCTCCGTTTGTGCGATCTGAGAGATTTATTCTGCTACGGGGGACCACGGTAAAATAGAACCAAATATTGTTCGTAAAACTAGATAATAAATATATAGCTTTTTGGGTGTACAGCAGGTTCTATATACTATGGTCACCTGTGACAACAAATAGCGATACCTCAAATCGTATAATATATACGAACGGGAACCAGCCAATAAGAAGAAACATGCCAAACGTAACGAGATTCGACCGTTTCGCGTTTTTTACGGGATCGGGGCTATTAGTTCATCGCGGCTTTCAGCACATGCGTACGTACGCGTCTATTCTTCGATTGGTTTTGTTGGCGCGAATTGAGGCGTTACTGCCGCGACCCAGAAGACGCGAAAAAGGTCCAACCTCGTTACCTTCAGCATGCGTACGCAAGTATGCCTTCTTTTTGGAATGGTTTCGCTCGTGCGAACTGAGATTTTATTATGGAGAAAATCTCAGTCCGTACGAACAAAACCATGTCAAGAAGAAGAGCTACTCACATAGGCATGCCGAACGTTACGAAATTCGACCCATTTCCCGTTTTTTGGAATCGGGCAGTACAACCTCGGGTCGCACGAGCAAACCACTCGAAGAAGAAGTAATGGCTACGTATCTAAACATGATGAAAATGCAGTCCCGATCCCGTGACAAACGCGAAACAGTCGAAGTTTTGGCGTTCAGCAAGCGTAACTGGTTTTCTGCTTGGAGTGGTTCTGTTCGTGCGAACTGAGGTTTGTTGTAAAGAGCAAAACCTCAAAATCGCACGAGAAGAACAAAGCCAATACAAAGGGAACACTTTGCGCATGCCGAACGTGGCGAAATTCGACCGTTTCGCGATTTACGGGATCAGGATTGTTACTTCATCGCGGCGTTCAGCACATGCGTACGTACGCGTCTACTCTTCTTTGGCTGGAGTTGTTCGTGCGAATTGAGGCGTTATTGCCGACCCAGAAGACGCGAAAAAGGTCGAACTTCGTTACGTCCAGCATGCGTACGCAAGTATTTCTTCTTTCTGGAATGGTTTTGCTCGTGCAAACTGAGGTTTTATTATGGAGAAAATCTCAGTTCGTACGAACAAAATCACGCTAAAAAGAAGAGCTACTTACACAGGCATGCCGAACGTTACGAAATTCGACCCGTTTCGCGTTTACGGGATGAGGAGTAACGTCTCAGTGCGCATGAGCAAAACCGCTCAAGAAGTACCTACTACGAAGAAGATTACTATATACTCCCGTCCTTTAAAACACGAAACAGTCGAAATTCGAGACGTTCAGCAAGCGTAAGTAGTTCTTCTCGGAGTGGTTTTGCTCGTTCGAACTGACGTTTCTTATAAGAGTAAAAACCTCAAACCGCACGAACAGAACAGTGCCGCGGAAGATAAAACAGTTAAGACACATGCCGAACGTGACAAAAATCCTACCGTTTCGCGTTTCACAGGATCGGGACTAAACCCCGAATTCGCACGAACGAAAACCACCCGAAGAAGAGAAACACTTACGCATGTTGAACGTGAAAAAAAAATCGACAGTTTCGCGTTTTAACCCTTTAAGAACTGGTCCCCCGTTTTTGGGGACAAACTACTTGGAATTAGAGTGGGATACGTTTTTCAGTTCTGAATGGGTTAATACATAGGATCGGGAGCAAAACCTCAATTCGCACGAACAACGCCGCTACAAAAAAAAAACAAAGGCACTTGCACCTGCTGAACGTGATAGAATTTCACTCCCGATCCCGTATAGACGTGAAACAGTCGAGTTTCGTGATGTTCAGCAAATCCTGTCTCTTAACGCTCGAAACTAGAGGAATGTTTTTTTAGAGGAATGCTATATATGTGTTCGCACCCCCCGCCTCACCCCCCAAATGACCTTGCCTGTGATACACTCCAGTGTGTCCGCGCTTGATCCGGGCGTTCTGGCACAATCCGAATCCCAGTACGTCGTACTTGGTCAGGGTTCTAATGGTCTCCTTGAGATGGCTCGTCGAGGTGGCTACTCCTCAATTGAGACCAATGGAACCCTGATCGAGTATGTACAGGGTGCAGATTTTGCCACAACGCCCGATCAAAGCCTGGACATGTTGGAGTACACTACAGGCAATTTCACGTTTCGAGTAAGGAGAGGGAGTTGCGAACAACATAGCCTTGCACTAAAGAAAACATACCTCATTCTTTGAGCGTTAAGCACATCGTGGTCTATACTTCAGCTCGTATTCTTCGAATGGTTTTGGTCGTACGAACTGAGTTTATTCGGAGTAAACCTTCGGTTCGCACGAGCAAAACCGTGCAAAAAAAGAAGATCAACACTTTTACATACGCATGCCGAACGAGATGTAATTCGACCGTGTCGCGTTTTGCGAGATCGGGAGTAAAGCTTTAGTTCACACGAGCAAAAACACCCCAGATCACTTATTTTTCTTCTTCGCTGTCCGAAAATCGTACGTATCGTCCGCAAGCAAAAAAATCGGTGTTTTTCTTTTCCGTAGGCCTACGGCCTTTCCCCCTCGCTCCAGCTACAATAAGGTAGGGGGAAAAACTCTTCTCTGTTTCGTAGCACTAAACGCCTCTCCAGAACTTGCAAGCGCCATCCCCTGCAACCTGCACTGATCCACAGGTTTGCTAAGCGGCCCTGGTCTCGGTAAAAACACACCATGCGACATGAAAAATAACATAACAAACCCCTGTGGTGGTTTTCGGAGCCGATTTTCTCCAAACCGTGCCTTAACCCATTTCAGAACTGAAAATAATGCCCCACACTAATTCCAAGTAGTTTGTCCCCAAATTCGTGGGACCAGTTCTTAAGGGGTTAAAGGGCACGCTCACAACGGAAAAGCTGGCTCTGAAAAGGTCGAGATAATTCCATAGACCCATTTCTCGGCGTTCGCACTCTCCGCGTTGTCGGGAAAAAACAGATGGAAAAATCCAGGAAAATTCTCCCGAGGGGGAGGAGGGCTATCTGGAATGTTATACATTCGATACCTGGTACACGGCTACTAACACTAACGTCGCCGTGGTGAAAAAACGGGGGGGGGGGGGGGGGGGGACACTCGCGGTTAAACGGCCATTTGTCGTGGTAAAAACCGTATAAAACTGCTGTGCACAAAATCCACTGTAGAAACGGTTGACGGGGTCGTTCAACGCGGCTGCGTCTGTACGCTCGCCCACAAGACACAAAAAAAAACACAGCACGGCACCGACACGGCCCTAAAACGCTACCTATGGCACCGATGCGGCCCTAAAACGTTTTGGACTCGCGGCACCTTCGTTGGGTTACATGCGACGTATTGTAGCGCCGCATATATAGAGGGCGTTCTACCTTACGCGCTGCACGCAGCTGCAGTCAAGACAGAGCTCAAAATACCCGTTGCTGAAAGAGAGAGCTCAATATGAAAGCTGCCGTAACAAGAGAACGCTCTCATCAAGGGATAGGTTTTGTCAGTAGACGGGGTCAAGGCCTCCGCGAACGCAGTAACGACGACACATGGCTTATTGGTAGAGATCATTAGGCATGTCTGTGTTGGGGATTTGGGTCAGAGTAGAAGCTGCTGCTGTAAGTTAACGCTCAGATTAGATGTTGCCGTAAAACAGGGAGCTCAAAACTGCTGTTATTTTCAATCAGAAACCAGCAACCGCAGCGGAAGCTTGGCTTTTACCCTTCGCAGTCCTCCTTTGTTCCTTCCTTCTCATTCTCTCCGTCTGACCCCCTCCGCTCGATCGAGAGGCGGATGGGCGCACTCGCCGTGAGATGAGACGAGCTCGACAAATACTGCAGAATGCTGGATTGTGATACGTACATACTATTTACGGGGAACCATAGTAAATAGGACCATATTTGTTAGTAAAAATAGGTAAATATATAGGTTTTTGTGTTTACCGTAGGTCCTATTTACTATGGTCCCCCGTAGATAGTGAACGCCAGCTCTGCATGGTTACAGTACGACGAGTACTCTGTTCGTACATGGCTCAGTTAACAGTTAACAGCTCGACTACATAGCACGTGTTACTCGCACTCGGACGCCAGGTACTTTCCACTTATATACGAAGTACATACCGGTATGCAAGTGTAGCATGTACGAGTACCCAAATTATTGCCGTACATACTGACTGTAGCAGTATGATAGAATGAGACCTGGTACTTTTTACACGTCACACATCGTTACGTACCCGGTATCATCCGGTACCAGCTACCTACTCGTAGTTTACTGCTATGGAACAACACGACAGCTGAAATATGCAGACGGGTGCAGCAAAGTATTAATAGTATGCAACAAGAAGTAAGCCCTGGGGCCTAGGGAGGATGGATTACTGGGGGGGGGCTAGTTGGCGCGCTATTCGTGGGGGTCTGCTGCTGTTGCTGTGTCACATCGATTCGCTTGGGAGAACACGAGACACGCGTTCGTCCGTCCGTAACAGCTCAGACCAGTACCACACTCGTCACATCTTTCGTTGACCAAAGTACAACAGCAATGATGTTACGAGTCAGTGTCACAGCAGCAGCAGAGGGCAAGCAGCAGACGGGTATTTTCTACGAAACGTAGTAATTGAAATGTTCCTTCGGTGTAAATTCAAGATGCTACTGGTAACCAGGGTTGGCGGCCCAGTGTGCAGAGCTAATATAAGCAGGCCCCCAATGCCGTACCTGACGGCGTGCCCTGCGCTTGTCGCCCCGCAAATGTAACCGACCGGGTAGGGAACCGAAACCTCGAGCCGAAAGCCCTGTGGGCGCGCCGCGTTCGGGGCGGGGGGGGGGGGGGGGCGAACAATACACAAAAATTGGAGGATGCCCATAGATACGTACAATGAGAAAAAAAAACAAAGTGTGATACTTTTACGCGCAACCGATTCAAAAACATGAGCACGACGCACGCACACAGCATCCTCTTTCCCAGCAACTGCTGTTGGCGTTGCTGCCACTAACGAGAGAGGGGTCCAAGCGAGAGGCTTCGGTGTCGTGGGCGGTCGAGGCAAGCGCGCGGGGTCGACGGACTCATACCTGATGCAGCGAGACCCGAAGGGGCAACGAAAGCTGACACGGTTCCTGCGTTGGCCTGCCCAACACCACAGCAGCGGCAACAGCAGCAGGAGAGCAGAAACGGGAGACGTGAAACGTTAATCGAGGCGGCATGGAGTGAGATATCTGGCACTTGCCCCTCTAGATCGACGCAAAGCAACCAAGCTCGTAGACCGCCCGAGCGTTCTGCCTCGTCAGACAGACAGCATGAACGTCAACCCTGAGCCAACAACCTCTCTCGGTCAACAAGGGCCGGTGTTTTTGCATGCCCGCAAAGACACGAGCGACTGCGAGACCCACCATAGCGCAGGCTGCGACCAACGAAGTCAATGTCGGCCCCATGGTATCCGCGCTCCGGCTCTTGCTGCCGCGGGAGTTGAGGGGGGTGGTGGTGGCGGCGACAAGGCAAGAGAGCAAAGGCCTGTGTTTCGAAAAACAGCTCGGCGCTTGAAGCTCGTGTAGGGGGAGTTCCAAATGATTCCAAAATGCTTTCTTTGCGCCATTTATTGGTCAATATAGCCCGATCGGCATGTTTCGGCCAATTATACGCCCCGAAATATTCCACAGTGCCGCCAGATCTTTGACCGCCGAACGGAACACAGAGAGCAGCAGCAGAATGGTACTCACAGCAGTTCGATAGTGGCGCGTCTGTAGTCGCTGATGGCACAGCCTCCCTGGCATGGCGCTCGCGGAGGAGGAAGGGGAAGAAACTCCCAGTGGAGCAGTGGTGCGGTTCGGCGTGACCTCCCGTCTAGTGGTGGCCGTGGTCCGGGGTATGGTCGTTTGGACGTGCGGGCTAATGTTTGGACACCTGCGATAGCAGCCGCAGCAGCATCATCTTCCGCACAGCAGCCTGATCGTGGAGGTGCTGTTGTTGCTGCTGGTAATAGTGGTGCTGCTATCACGTCGGCAGAGCGTCGCGCACCTTCGGCGGTGATGAAAATGGCCACCCCGGCTTCTATGCCATCAGCCGTCAAGGCTCGAACGAGGTATGTACGCGCAGCGTACTGCATGTTGATGTCTGATGTACACTGCAGATAGATTGATCGATGTCACGACGATTTCAGTACGTTCTCGTCCGTATTACGTACCACTTTGTACGAAAATATAAGAACCGTTTTTTGTTTAGATTAACATCTAAACGATCCTTACATTTCCGGACATAATGGGATAGCTCGCGAACGAGGTTTTGAACGTATCGTACACGTACAGCAGCACAGCAGCTACAGCTGTAATACGAGTAGGGCGGCGTGGGAGTGGTGTTACCGGTACGCTCGCATGCCGAGCGCTGGGTGCACGTGCACATCTCTGCGTCGTCGTGGTTGATGCAAACCCCGTTTGCCTTTCGAAGTTTAACTTTCGTTGCTACTCGGTAGGTACCCCATACGTACCAAGTCCGGTTTTTGTACCCTGGTACAGCTGTAGCAGCTAGCAGCAGTACTCGTACACTCGTACTCGTAGCACGACGCACTGCTGTGTCCTGACGTCAAGTAGAAAAGGGACCCTCCGCACTACTGCTGTCGTACCAGCAAGTATATAGCCAGTCCGTGAGCGCAAAGTTACCCTCAGCGATGCCTCCGTCTTATGCAGGTGAAGCTCCAGATCAATCGATATAAACGGGCGTGCGTTATGTGCAGGTTGCACCTGCAAAGGTTTTTGTGCAGGCTGTGTGTAGCAATTGCATCCTTGCCCGTCGACCCAGACCAAGCCAACCCCAGACGAACCCCTAACCATAACCCTAACCCTATAACCCGAACCCGAACCCCAACCCCTTGGGGAGCACGAGGTCGGCAGGGGCAGCCACGCGGCTCCGCCGCGTGTTTTGATGGCGTTTTTCCCAAAAAAAACATGCGGCCCAAAAGGCCAGCCTCACACATTAAAACCAGCATCCTGCACAAAAACTTTTGCAGGTGCAACCTGCACACAGTACGCGTCATATAAACGTGGAGTTCTACAGACTAGAGGCACTACTACTCCAACGTGGTATTTCGGTATTTTCCAAGGGTACGCGCGGTAAAAGTCGGGACGGGAAAATGTGGTCGGGACGGGAACGGTACGGTACGGGAACGGAAAACCACGTGATATGTCGTTCCCGACCGCGATGTCCCGACCGGTACCGTCGTTAGTTTTTGTTCCCGAGCTCTACCTTCCCACGGTAGGGTGCCGGGTTCCCATTCCCGACTGTTTCCCATCCCGCAGTCTGCCCAGTCCCGACTATTCCCATCCCGATGTCTGCTCAGATATTCCCGTCCCATCCCGACGTTGGGGCACAGCTTCTCCCATCCCGCATCTCACTATTGGGGCAGATATTCCCATTCCATTACCGCCGTTTTTCTCGTTTTTCCGTCGAATGATCGAATGATCATGAATGTAACTGAATTGTGCATATTTTGAGATGCAATATCAGTACGTACGAGCACAGAGTAGAATCTAATAATACGAGTAGGCTGGAGACTACAGACATTTTCGTATACGATTTGTTTCTATTTTTTTCCCTTTCGTGTTTTACAGTTTAAATACACATTTAAACTTATTATTAACCATTCAATCGGTCAAACTCACACCTGAATACAGCAGTGTTTGAACTAATTTACCTCTAAAAAGTCGATCGTACTTTTGAAAACAAAGAAACACACACACCACACACCCGCCGCAAACACAACATGGCAAAAGGATGGACGTTGTGGAGGTGGATGATGCCGGTGGCTCTGCCTCGGCGCCTCAAGCAGAGCCTAAGCACGCAACCCCAGTTCCTGCACATCACAAGTCGGAAATAGAACCAGTTACAGCAGTTGTGGGATAAAAAAAGCTACCACCAGTACACGAAGAAGACTTGGTTGCATTCGCTCTTTTCAGCCGCAGTTGCCAGCCCGCGTTCCCAATCGTGTTCCCAACCATTCCGGACTGCGTTTCCCGACTACGTTCCCGACTGATTTCCCGACCTATTCCCGACCCGTTCACAGAACATTTCCCGTCCCGTACCGTACCGCCAAAATTTCGTTTCCCGTCCTGGCCCGTACCGCCAAAAACTCGTGTGTTCCCGTCCCATCCCGTCAACTAAATGACTTTCCACCTTCCCGTCCCATTCTCATCCCGCGGTAAACAAACGGGAACTTTTCCCCATACCGTCCCTCGGGAAGGCCCCAAAAAAAACTCCGCCTGCGGCCGGCAAAACGGTCCCATCCCGTACCGCCGGCACCGCGCGTACCCTTGGTATTATCAACTAAACTCGTACCTCGTACCCCGCTTTGCCTGACTATGGAGGGTCATAGCCCATCAAATAGGTCTGGTATGTTATACTGAAGAAAATGGCCCCTCTTCTCCTCCTGTGCCGTTGATCGTGTGCTTCTGGTGTGGCTGGTGCAGCACTCGGCAAGCGGCCGACATCGCGGAGGCCGCGTCGAAGCAATCGACGGCACAAATCGAAGCCCATCTTGAACGTGAGCTCATCACAGCAGGAACATGCAGCGCAAGTGGACTATATTGCTATATACGTATATGCAGCTTGACCTTTCCCTGTGCGGGGCTCGCTTGCAGTTTTTTCGTCTTGTAATCTGGTATATCGTACGTACCTGTGGACCTGTAGTACCTGGTACGTATACGTGTATGTAACCGATGTAACTGAAGTTTTTTTTCCCTGTTTTTTTTTCCGCCGCTCGTATGCACGATTTTTGTTTTTGTTCTTGTATCACACGGTGTTGTTGCTCCAGAGGTTGAGAAGCGGCTGTCCGTGGTGATAGCCCAGGAGGAGGAGGTCAGAGCCATCGCCGACGAGCATCTGGAAAGGGAGGTCGCCCTTAAGACGCTTCTGGAGGACCTGTACCAGGAGGCCCAGGTGGGGGAGGCGGCCCGCGTGCGGCCCGGTACTCTTGGCCGAGCCAAGCCGAGTCCAGTCCAGTCACGTCAAGACACGTCAAAACCTTTTTTGCCATGGCCGTGGAATCGAGGCTTGTTCGCTTTTTCTTGCGGTCCGTGTGAACGCGTGTTATGGAGCACCATAGTAAATAGGAACAACTGTTGTTAGTAAAAATAGGGAAATATCTAGGTTTTAGTGTATACCGTAGGTCCTATTTACTATTAATACGGTCCCCTCGTAATAGTATATGTATGTACTTATATAGTGGCGAGAGAAAGCAATAAGCGACGGAACCGGAAGGAAATACGATCATAGGTACATGCTATCATGCCGCCGTCAAAGCTTCAGACTGATGATGATGATGATGAGGATGTTCTCGCGTTGAAGCTGTCATCCATGTGCAAGTCCGCCTCACAAGCGGTTCTTAGTAGGATGTAGCTCACCCTTCATGCGACTCGCCGAACACCTCGCGGTGCTTCGCGCGTGGTTCAGGCAAAGCCTGCCCGGTCGGTGAAAACCCGACGAGCTCCGTCCTGGCACTGCTGTAGGGATGCGAGGGCCTATGCTCATACTACTCCGGCCATGCATGACATGAATAGACCCCCCCCCCTCCTCCCCGTCATCCTCCGCTGTCCCCGCCCCACGCCACCCCACCCCCCCGCGCGTGCCCTTCGCGTTTCGCTCTGCCCTTTTCCGACACTGCCGTGCGCGCTCAGGAAGACCAAGAACCCGCGCCATCTCAGGTCGCACCGTCGCCCGCCGAGTCTAGCCCCTCTGCAGCTTCGGTAGCGACGGCCACTCCCGATCGCGGCAGTCCGGGTGCGGGAGAAGCAGCAACCAGTAGTCCGAATGGCCGCGAACCGACCGATCAGGTACATATGTACGCGAAAAACACGCCTGTGATGGGTTTCCGCGCCTTGCGAGGGGCCGGGGCAATGATTTGGGAAGGGGGGGGTTGTAAGTATCCTCCAATAGGCGACGTTCTGCCGCCGCGGGCGCAAGGGGCGCGTGGTGCGGTGAAATACCCATACATGGGCGCTGTGAGCGCAATGACGACGGTATTTTTTCTCCCGAAACGATTGCTCAAGTGCCAGCGAAAACCTATCTACAGAGGGTACACGAACGCGTATGATACCATACATATATACGTGCTGCAGTTGTTGTGTTTTTTTTTGGGGGCGGGCGGGAAGGGAGAAACGCAGCAGAAGTGACAGCCCAGCCTCGACGTCCTCCTGTTCACCCGGCCGCGGTCCTTCTTTGTTTTCTATCGCCATGGTTGTTGTTGCGTTGTTGCTATTTTTGCTGCTGATCCATGTTTCACAGCCGGACTCCGGAGCCTCGCCGCAACCGGCGGGGAAGACACCAGCAGCGGCAGCCGCGCATCCTGCAAGACGAGAGGACGGCCAACCCGGAGGCGGCGGGAAGCGAAGCTCGCGCGGTAGCTCGCGCAGCAGCCAGCGGGGGGCCGGGACGCCGGCGGCGGCGGGTACCGTGGCGTCATCGGCGTCTCCGTCGAGCGGAAGGGGGGCCAGTCTGGGCTTGCTCCTGGCGATGGCAACGGGGGGTCCGGCGGACAGTCTCTTGACCCGCGACGCCGACACGGTAGCGGAGTACATAGGCTTGATGTCCGACGAGGCGCTGCTGGAAAACCGCGACTCGGCGTCCTCGAAGCGATGGAGCCAGGTGAGGGTGTGCGTGCGTGTGTTTTTGCCTCTCGCTCGAAATTTTCGCACCCGCGAAAAGGGTGCTGAATACCTGTAGTGACACTGTGTTGATGGTTTTGGGCGCTCAGACGAGGCCGTACCTTCGTAAAAGCGCGCTGTCGCAGGGTGGCGAGCTTAAGAGGTGGGTGCGGGGGATGATGGATGTTGCTTTTGTTTTCGGGATGGAAGCGCGGTTTTGCCTTTTTCTCAAAGCTCAGACCAAGCGTGCCCGCGCAAGCTTTCCCCCCTTTTTTTACTCTCTCCTCCCACCCACCCTGCCGTTGAACGGCTACGCTTAGCTATCACATCTGTTCCCACCACGCCCGCTTTGCTCATCTCAGTACCTCCCCCTTAGCTCTCTAACTCTCTCTCCGTCTTTCCCCTCCCTCCCTCCCCTTCCCCCTTCCCCCTCTCGCCTTCGTGTCGTGCTTTTCTCGTTGCATGCTATGATACGACAAGCCCGGGCTTTCACTGTCAGAGGCGTTAAACCGAATGGAGGCGAACGCCTCGTGCCCGCCTCGCACGCCGAACCTGCTAGCTCTAGCCGCGTTAATTAGACCCCCCGTGAAGATCGGACGGGTTGGGAGAGCCCCTCGTCGAACCCCGGGTGCCGGCAAACGGGGGAGAGAAGATGGCCACGGGGCGGCGGCTGTGGCCGGGACGGGCGCCCTGAGTTCTCCGTCGGTCGAGGGTGATTCGTCGGTAGTAGCCGCGACAGCGACGGTGGCGGAGGGAGTGGGTGAAGCGGAAGCGGGGCCTGAGCGGGGAGCGAAGCGGAGGTGCATTGACCCAAACGCGATCATGTGCCCGTTCGAGCTCAACGGTCGGTGCAACGACGACGACTGTCGGTGAGGGAAGGGAGGGGCTCGTTTCTTGTTTTTGTTTTTTCTCTTCCTGCTCCCTTTTCTCTGTTTTTTATGTTGATTTGTTTATTTTATTGTCGTCTTTAGGTGAGAGACGTTTGGGGGCGCGGGGAGAGGCGCCGCCTGGGGGAGCACAATCGGTGTGGCGCAGTTGTGAGGGAGGGGACCGAGGGGGGTCGTTTTGTGCGGAACCGCGACAGGAAGCCAATCTCGTCGAATCGTTAGGCTGCGCGGGTACCTTGAAACGCGGAGAAGTTTCGAGCACCGTCCCGTCAGTGCGATTGCTCGGAGAACGTAGTATAGCAACGACGCGCCTGTGCGCCCACAGGCCAACCGTCCGTGCGGTGTTTCGGTCGCGTCTGGTTTTACATTCCCCCCGCGAATGCATTGAAAAAACATTAGCAAGTTTCGCGCGAGTCTTGCACAGCAGTTTTGGCAGTCGTGGGCCCGCTCGCTCCTTGACCCGACCAAGGACTCAGGTCGTGCCTCCATCCCCCCTTCCCCTTCGCCGCTCCCCCCTCCTGTCTTGCCCCCTCCTCCCTGTTTTGTCCTCCGCTTCGTTTCTGCCCTTGCATGTCATGTTTGCTTTCCGGCGTTGTTTGGTTACTCCACTTTCGTGCGATTCATCCCAACACCGCCGCCGCCGCCGCCGCCGCCGCCCCGCCGCCCTCCTTCCGCGCAGATACCAGCATCTCGACGCCTACCTGCCACCCCCGCCACCCGCCGACACCTTGGCCTCCGCCGCTGGAACTCCAATGGCGCGTGCAGTCGCTCGTCCGGCCTCATCCGTGTCAAAACCCGGCGGGAAGGGTCCCGGCAAGGAGCCGAGGGTTGGGGCGGGAGCGGCGGCAGCGAAGACAGGAGCACCCGCCGCGGGAGGAGCGCTGCTGCCAGCGGCAGCTGGCAGGGGCTCCGCCAGGAGGTTAGCGGTGCCCCAGTCTGAGCAGGGACTTCCCGCGATCGAGTTCGACAAGCCCGAGGAGGAGCCGCGTGAACTTCCGAGGAGTAGAGGCCAACAGCGGGCCAAGCGCTCACGACCCGGTGATGGAGAGGTGTCCCAGGCGGGCGTCGAGGCTGCCGGTAAGGGGGGTAACGGCGACAATGGTGGCGGCGGCGGTGAAAAAGCGATGGCGTTGAACGGCGAGAACGAGGACGAGGACGGGGATGATTTTATGGCGCTGCCGACGGGTGGCGTGGGCTTGAGCCGCAGCGGTAGCAACGGTGGTAGCGGCAGCGTCTTCGGCGGCGAGGTGAGATGGCGTACAGACGATACGGTAGAGCTGGTACCTGGGCAGTTTATCGTGTGGTTATATATTGAGAGCCCGGGAGTGGTTTACCACGAGGCCGTTGCTGGTGTGCGTTATGTTTGTATCTTGAAAGTATGTCGGAGCGCCAGTTATAATCGGGCTTTTTTCCCCGGTTTCGGCCTTGGCGGCCTAGTTGCTGTTTACGCGCGGTAGTCACTTTTTGTTTTTTTTACACCTACCTACACACGAGACGCTGTTAGCCAACTCGGCCTACTGGGGAGAGAGGAGCGGGTGGGGCTTGCCCAAGGCATTTTCACGCAACAACTTTTCCCGCCGTGATGCAGCTATTGACGGCAAGCTAAATATACAACCTTAACGCTCACCACTTACATACTCGTAGCAATGTGCGGGGGCAACAGTGCGCCTACGTACAGTTCCATCACGCTGACCGTACACCCGTTCATTTTTTCCTCTCCCGTGTCTCGACAGCGGTCCCACCCCACCAATACCGCTTCTGCGGCGGACGAGACCCCGGCGGCGGCTGCTGCTGCCCTCGCCGAACGGGCGAGCCCTGCTGCGTTCGCGAGGGCTTTCGCTCAAGCCGCCTCGGGGGCGGCGACGGGCGGCCGCGGGAACAGCGGCGGGGGCGTCGGTGGGAAAGGGAGGGGTGCGGGCGGTGGGCGAGAGGAGCGGTACTACAGGGACGGGGATGAGACTAGTCGCCCTGCCGCGTCTGCTCTGACAGAGGCCCAGGTATGACCGCGTAGGCCTTTTTGGGGGGTCGTCCCTTGTGGGTGACCCTTTTTGGGTTTGTTGTTGGAGGGGAAGGGAAGGGGGGGGGTGCATATGGGGCGAAGGTCCAAGAATGAGTTTGTTCCTTTTTGTGTTGAAATAGTTTTGGCAGGCCTACGCTTGCCCGAGCGATGAAAAGGGCGCTCTTGGTACTGTCGGCGCTTGTATGAACGACCGGAGGTCGTTCGTGGACGTGGGGGCTGTTGTCATATGTGTCCGACCTCGATGCGTAGGGGCGGGTGGATGGTGGTCGGCTTGTGAGGATAGCAAGGGGCGGCGTAAGATAATGTGCGGAAGGGTTCCGCTCCTGTTCATGCCCTCCCCTATGCTGCTGAATAGGGCGGCAACTTGCCAGCAAAGGCAAACGTTGTGGCCAACGTAAGTAGGGACTGTGCACGAATGCTCGAGATAGACGGTTACGATGGTGGCTAGGGGTTTTCTCTGTGCGGCGTTTTTGAAGCAGCTGGGGGTCCACCCCACTGCGGCGCATCGCGGGAGTAACAGGAGCCGAATATAGGGTGGGGTGGACCCCGAACGGATTGCAGGAAAATCACCGGATGGGCGACGTCTCTCGCCATGAAAAAAACTCGATTTTTCAAGGCTTGTTCGAGGAAATCTTCGTTACACATTGGCCCTGTGCGAGAGCTTTTCAAGAAGAGCTGTCTGTGGTACGTAACACGCGTGAATGTTCCAGTGCGAACCGCGGTTGTCGTCGAGCTCCATGTCTATGGCAACGATATTATTCCATGCACAAAGGACTCCAGAGGGCACCCCTCCCGTAATCGGTACTTCCCCCGCCCCGCCCCTTCTCCATTGTTACTCGCGCTCGCTGCGTCTTCAAGCTTGAACATCTCGAGGCCCAGCTTGGCGAGGGTGACTGTGACGTCGAGGGCTGGCTACTTCTCGCAATGCACCGCCTTCCACGCAAGGAGAACTCCGCCGTGGCGGTGCTGAACACAGTTGGGGTGAGTGAGGGCAAAGGCTACGGTAGGGTAGAAATGCCCCTGCCCCCTACTCCCCCTCCCCCCCCCCCCCCCCTGCGCTGGCGGTGTAACTGTGGGTCGCCCCCAGCGTGAGCTACGTGTCAATGCGCCGTTCCGCTACATTTATAAGAATGGCGCCTTCTGTGTGTAGTGAGCTCTAGGTTCTATGCTTGTGTGTGCGATAACTACTCTGTGTTGAACGATAGTTGCTGCGTGTGTTGATCGATACATAACTGTGTTTTGTGGAGCAATACGGTGATTGTTGAGTGATGACATCGCTAAGCTTTCTGAGAGAGCGAGCGACTACAGACGAAGGTGCAACGTTTTTTATGTTGGGTGTGCATCCCCGCCCCTTCCTTCCTTCCTTCCTTCCGCCCGACAGCTTGTCCGTCTCAGTGCGGCGAGTAAGAAAGACCGTCAGTTCTTTTTGCACCCCCCTACAATAAATACCTTGAGAGCACAAACAAGCCGTACTATCTGCTGCTCGCGGACGTGCCATCAACGAGCGTGCCTCTAACCGTACCCGTACACACACGCCTCCGCATCTCTTTCTGGACACCTCCGTTTCCGTGTTTCGCACCTCACACCCCAACCCGCCCCCGGTCTCCTAACCCCCCCGCCCCCCGCACGACACACGCACGCACACCGACTAAACCAATGTCATGCCTTGGAAGGCTGTTGCTCGCGGGGTCGGGGGCACTCTTAGGGACGTCG
The DNA here is from genome assembly GCA_008828725.1 of Saccharina japonica. NCBI lineage: Eukaryota > Phaeophyceae > Laminariales > Laminariaceae > Saccharina > Saccharina japonica. Next base: position 121,066 of record MEHQ01003635.1, read on the forward strand.
GAGACGCCGCGCTCAAACCCGCGCTGAGGACATTCGTCCGAGCGTTGGAGCGAGCGGCACGGGGGCAGGGGGAGGCGCTGTGGCTGCTGTACCTCAGGCTGTTCGCGCTTCTCCCCGGAAAGAACGAGGACGCCGTGAGCATGGTTGAGCACGCCCTCGAGTGAGCATGTGGGCAGGCAGGCAGAGGAGAGAAGAGACGGGACGGGACGGTGGCGGGATGTGCAATGATGTAGAAGGCGTCTCGACTGTCATGGGGGCGCGGGGGGAAGGGGGAGTTTGATAGGTCGGGAGAAGGCGTCTCGAAGCGGGGTTGTAGCACCTTTTACAGGTACAGTGGGTATTTCGGGGGGCCATAGTAAATAGGACATTCGGTACACACAATAACCTATATATTTTCCTGTTTTTACTAACAATATTTGGTCCTACCTGGTATTTACTAGGGTCCCCCGTAATAGCATCCACTTTCGGAGTTGACCCCATCTATTGTATGTGTGCTATATATAGGAGCGTACGAGTGTACACGGAGATTTTCCTGAAATTTTTCTTCCCAAGGGTACGAGTAGTCGCGACGCGTACGTAGCACAGCGCGGTGTACGCCGGCGTGAGTTTATATATGCCGCCTGATTTCGAGTAGGCGTGTTGCTGACGGGCGTGCCAGTCACGGTCCCCCTCTCTTCCCTCCCTCACCGCAAACCCGATTTTGTCCGATTCTGTTTTTTTTTTTGTTAACTGATTTCTCCACGTGCCTGAAAACACTTATGTACATAACCTTGCCACGCTTTTATATGTATGAACTCGCATTCACAAACGTGCCCAACGCGCGCCATGGCCCGCCACCCATTTGCAGAATTTTCCCGACGTCGAGAAGAATCTGGAGGCTCTACCGGTACATGCTGCGCCGGTCCGATCATCGGGAGTCCCTGCCAGACGTCGTCAAGACGTACCGCAGGCAAATAGCGGCGCTCCTCCTTCTTCGAGGCCCGGCAGCGGCGGCGGCAGCTACCGCCGCGGCCGCGGCCGCCGCTGCCGCACCCCCTACCCCCGCGCAGACCTCGCCGCGTGCCAAGGTAGGAGGGGGAACGGAAGCCGCCGATAGCGCCTCGAAAGGTTTACGAACTCCCGGCGCGGCTGACGGCGAGGAGGACGGTGGCAGTGGCGGTGGCGGCGTCGGTGGCGATCATGCGGACGCGACGGTGGGGATGATCGCGTACCTTGTCCTCGAGTGCTGCGCGACGCTGACCGAGGCCGGATACACGCTTCAAGCGGCGGCGGAGATCCTGGATGCCCTCGGGGATGGCAAGCCACTTCGAGGCTGGGACGCGGCAGAGGGACACGAAGGAGGGCCGCTGCTGCGACTTCCCTTAGACCAAGGCGGGGACGGCGGTGGCGGCGGCGGCAGTGGTGGCGGCGGTGGCCGTGAACTGTTTCCTGAGGTATAAGCGACGACTCTCTTGCTTTTGTCTGCAAAGGGCCGGTTGTAATTTTTGAGCCCGGCCCGCGCGCTTGGCGCTTCCAATTACAGAGCGCGTTGGCAGCCTGGCCTGGCCTTGGCGCCAGACGCCGGACACACTTTTGACTGGTGAAGGCACGGGTCTGTTCCACGACGCATGCAACAATAGGGAGGTTTCAATTAGGGGTTTCAAGTAGGGGTAATTTTTTTGGGGGGGCCTAAACGTTTCTATGACTGACTGGAGGCTCCTCGAATTGAAGAAAATGACTCAATATCGCTGAAATACCATTCAGCATGGGTATTTGTGATATAACCTTAACCTTTCCTCGGCCATGGGATTATGTTCATCGGCGGGCTTCACTTTCGTTTTTTTGCTCTGTATACGAGGTCCGTTTTTTGCGTGTGACATGTAAACCTCCTCAAGTGAGATAGATGCCTGAGAAAAATGGTAGCTGCCCCCGATCGCAGCGTGCATCTCATGTTTGGTTCTCGAGAAGGCGCCCGGCTTCGCGTCGTCTTGTTGCTGGAGAGCTATATAGGGTTTGTGGCCCACATGGGGACACGTTGCGAGTTCACTCCCCTACGACTTATTTACAGTTTGGGTGCGAGGGCCTCTATGGTCATACGACGACTACGGCCATGCATGCTATTGAATAATTGTTTGGTTTATATTTATCTGACCTCCCCCCCCCCTTCCCCCACTCCTCCTCCTCCTCATCCTCCTCCTCATCCTCATCCTCCTCCTCATCCTCATCCTCCTCCTCCCCCTCCTCCCTCTTTTTACCTTTTCTTGGGTTGTTTTTCAATGCCGATGCCCCTCGTTGCGCTGGCGGTATGGTGCGTTGCGGCGGCGGCCTGCAGGGTGTCGCGGCCGCGCTGAAGCGTGCACCGCGCGATTTGCGCTGTCTGCTCTGGCTGACCGCCCTCCATCTGTTGGTCATGGGTGTCTTTCCCCAACACGTGCTTTCGTTGGCTGCCGCCGCCGACACCACCACGGACGACGACAACAGCGTCGACAACAACAACAACAACAACAACAACGCCAACAACAACAAGGAAACCCGCGACGAGGGCGGCTGGTGTCGGCCAGATCTCCTCCAGTGGCCGAAGGAGTGGCTGTCGCCAGAGGGCGACGCGGGCGCCAGGCTCTCGGCGAGCGCCGAGCTGTTCGAGGTGATCTCCAAGACGTTCATGAGCGCTCTGTTGGACGCCGGGCTGCTGCCGCCGGAGAAGGGCAAGGGCAAAGGGTGGGCACCCCCCTTGCGCGTCCGCGGCGCCGTCTTCCCCAGCGCGGCCGAGGCTGCGGCGGCGCGGACCGCCGGAACGGCCCCCGAAGTCTCTGCGCTGGAGGGCCCCCCCCTCGCGCTCGCCCTGAACTGGCTGACGTTTTGCTCGCGGGGAAGGGTCGGCGCGAAGGGGGTGCGCATGGTGGCGCTGGCGTGTTGCCGGCGGTTTCAGCTCGCTCGCCCGGACCACCCGGCGATGCTCGAGCACCTCCTGCTGGAGCACGGCGTTTCGAAGGCGCGGCCCCTTGGGGACGTCTACCGTGAGATCTCGAGCGCGTTCGACAGGGACGGGGCGGCGGCGGCAGCTCTGCGAGAGAGGGGGGAAGAGGCACCGGGGGGCGCCGGGGACGGCAACAGCGATAAGAGGCACCCCCCTCCTTCTTTGTCGTCTTCGTCGTCGTCGTCGTCGGTTCCGACGGGAGCGCGGCTCCAGGGCGTCTACGCGTTTTTGCGCGTCGCGGAGATGCGCTTGCAGGCAGCGGTGGGTGCATCGTCGTCGGCGCCGCCGCCGCCGCCGCGTGCGAAGACGGGTGGGGATGACGGTGTCGTCGGCGGTGGCGTGGCAGCTTCGGCTTCAAGTGCCGCTGGCGCCGAAGAAGAAGATGCGGACGTGGAGGTCGCAAGAGATGTGCTGCAAGGGGCACTGGTGGGTATGTGGGCGCCAGCCCCAGCGACAACCGCCGTCCCCCACCGCTGGCTTCAAGAAGACGGCGAATCGCAGCGCCTGGCTGTCGAGGGCGCCAGGGCTTCCTTATTCCGGTGGGCGGACGTCGCAGCTCACGGTGGTGCCGGCGTTGGCAGCGGCGAGGCGGGGCCCTCCGGGGGCAGCTCGGGCCGCTGCTCGAGCCGCTACGACGCGCTGAGCGCAGAGCGCCAGCTGTCGACGATAGTGTTTGGGCTGTGGGTGTTGGGCGGGGCGTCCGCGGCGACCGACGCTCTCGACCACCTGCTGAGCGCCGAGTCGTTCTCGACCATATCGCCCGAGCTGAGGAGGCTTGCGTGGCTGCAGCGGCTTGAGATTGCTGTGGTTATTTCGACTCAACAGGTGCGGCGCTTGCGACACCCGTGACACCCGTGCCGCCTCCAGTGCCCCTAGCTCTAAACCTCTTTCACCCTTGACAGTTTTTTTTCGAAGCGGTGTTTTGTTGTGTTTAGAGCGGCAGAGCCTGAGGCTGTGAAGACATAGAGCAGGGTGGAATTTTGTGGTTTTGGGTTGAGGACAGTGTAATCCGCGTTCAAGCAGGAAACCTTTGCTCCACCCTGGCTTGATGACGTGTCCGCGAAGTTGAACCCATCTCGAGCGTACTGCATCATTTGTAATAGCACCCGGAGGCCAGCCTGGAGTCTGTTGGGCACGATGCCCTTGGCTAAGCCGGATGAAACTACAGTGGCTCCGTCCGGGCACTGCGCTTCATTTTCGTGTCATTTATTTCCGTCACTATTTTTTTTTTTTAATTTTACGTGGGTAAGTAAATTGAGCGTAATCTCCCTTACGGGGGGGGGGGGGTACCCTCGGATTGTCTTAACACGTTTGGCCTTGAGGTGATGCCTGGACGGAATTCTGGACCTACGCCGAAATTTTCGCGGGCGCAAATACTCGCTGTCTACCTCTGACATTCCCGGCAACAGTTGACCGCTCCCCTCGTCTCATTCTCATGCTTCATCTTACAGCTGCTATGAGACTGTCCGTTGTAAGCCCCCCCCCCCCCCCCCCCCCCCCCCCCCCCCCCCCCCGCTCCCGCGCTCTCCCTCGCTGTCCTACTGAAAGATGCCCGGGGAAAACGCCATGCAGGGAGTGAGAGAAGTTGCCCTCCGAGCCTTAGCGGACCACCGCACGCAACGAAGGTGCGATACCAGTTCAGTTTAGTGCTTGTTCGATTCTCCGATTCTCCTTTTTTTAGCACTTCCAAGAACCGGAGACGGCAACGGCTCACTTAGTTCCTTCTGGAAACATCGTGTTTTTTTTTTCCCGTGATACCTTATTCTGTGTTTTGATGTGCGCTTTAAAATGGCCTCTTCTCCCAATGTGCGTTGTGCCCCCCCCCCCGGCCCCCCGCCCGCCTCCACCGATCGTCCCGCTTCGACACCCAACCCCCACCCGCCGCTCCCGTCCTCTCGCGTCCTCCCCCTGCTTTTGCCGCGCATTTCTCTCACACTTTCACGGCAGACCGGAGTACCGCACCCTCTCTCATTTTGTGGCGTCAACTCTCGATCTATCTGTGAGCGGGTTGGCCAACTCCGGCGATGACTCCAGCGGCGGCGGCGGCGGCAGCGTAAAAACGGAAATCGCCTCCGCTTTTCCTTTCTCGGCGACAGCATCGACATCGTCGTCCTCATCGTCTTATTTCGCCCGTGACGTCTTGACCGTGTACGCGAACCGCTTTCGGGAAGTTAGGGGGGGCGTCGACTGGGTCGTGGTCGCTGAGGCTCTCGGGAGCAGCGAGAGCAGCGCGGCGGCGAGCCGCTCGTCCTGCTCCGCCCATTGCGACCAAGCGACGGCGGAAACGACTTGCGCGTTGCTCCGTTGGGTGAGCTGGGCCGACGAAACCGTCGCAGCCGCGGGGCCGTCGGGCGGAGAACCGATATCAGAGAGAACAGCACCAACGGCAGCGGCAACGTCAACGGCAGCGGTAGCGGCGGCGGCGGATAGCGCCTCAGCGCTGAGGATGAACACCCGCCCTTACGCGGAGAAGGCGTTGGCGAGGCACCCGCGAGATACTGGGTTGGCTTGCGCCGTGGCGGCGCTGGAGGCGGCTACGAACCGCCCGGACCGCGCACAGCGGATTCTGGAGGCGGCGCTTCGCGCGAGCCCGCACTGCTCGGCGTTGTGGGAACAAAGGCTCGCCTTGGAGGCAGGGTTCGGGGCGGGTTCGAAGGAGCGGGCGGTTTCTACCGCGTCGGCTGCGGCGTCGACGGAGGTTCTTCTGAGATTGTTCTACGGTGGAGGCCGTGGGCGGGTCGGGCTGGGATCAGTTGTCCCGCGCTGTGATTCGTCGTCGGCATCGTCACCACCGCCGCCGCCGTCGCCGCATCCGAGCGCTTTGCAGACGCGAACGGCCTGCCGAATCTTCGCGGCGGTAACCAACCCGTTGTCCCGACTGCAGACAAAGTCGCTCTCGCTCCAGGGGGCGCTGCAAACGCCTGAGAAACTCTCTGCCGCTGGGGCTGCCGCTGCCGCTGCCGCCGCTACCGCCGCCGCCGCCACGGCTGGGAGTGAAGCAGGCGCAAGGCGCGAAGGGGGGGCAAGAGGCGGAGAAGTAGGTCACCTTATATTAGCTACGCCCGTGGAGGTTCCCCGAGGCGTCTTTCTCCTGACGGGTCTCGTAAGCCTGTCCCTGGCGAATAACTGCCTTGCCGCCATCCCGGCCGCCGTCGGACGACTGCTCTGCCTGCGATCGCTGGACGTTTCGGGAAACGCGCTCACCGCGCTCCCACCTTCGCTGTCGAGGCTGTCGGGCTCGTTGAGGGTGCTGCGCGTGGCACGGAACCGGCTGGCGTCGCCCCTCCCCGCGGCCCCTCTGACCGGCCTCGTCAGCCTCCGCGTGCTGGACCTCGAGCACAACGCGCTGTCGGAGTTTCCGCAGGCGGTGGTGCTGGCGCTGACAGACCTCCGATCGCTCAAGCTCGCCGGGAACGGCTTCCCCTCGAGGGCTCCGACGGGCTTGTCTGACGCCCTCCCCCACCTCGAGGACCTAACCCTACCCTAACCCCGGTCGTAGGCACAGGCCACAGAGGGTGCGAGGTGAAGGGGGGTGTCATAGGCAGGCACCAACAGCACGGCAGCCGAAGTTGGGGCGCGTACCACGCGGCTCAATCCCGGAAGGTTGGGACACAGGCGAAGACCTCGACCGATTTTGTTTGTGTGAAGGGTGACCGAAGACAATCGGTGCGGTTTTCCGCACCCTCGGTCAATTTCTACGTGTCGGTGTTTCCTAGAGCGAAACGCTTGTCGCATTATAATAAGTACAGTACGGGACACCTAATAAGAAACGGGAAATTTGGTCCAGGCTGGATTTCTTATTTGAGAGAAGGCGCTTTCTACACTAATTTCAAGATAATGGCTCTTGAATTTCTTATTTTACTCTAAATCTCAGCTTGGCTTTCTTACTCGCCTGTTTCTTATTAGGTGTCCTGTACTGTAGGGCACGGGTTTCGAGTGGTCAATTATGACCAGATTGGGGTCTTCCTGACGCTTTTTTTTTCCACTTGTGGTCGGGACGGAAGCTGTGGTATCTGAACCTGCCGCCACTGATGTAAGGCCGCCGACATTGGCGGGCCGTTGACCCAGTCCTTTTATTTGGCGCTGCACCTGCCTGCGGGCGTTATATTTTTCATGTATACAAGCGGGGCAAGGAAAGTGAGGCTGCATTGCAGCACCAGCGAGCTGGCGATATAGTGGTGGATTCATCCTGTGCAATGAGCACGCACTCCTTCGTTATTTTTTTTCCGAAATACACCAGTGCAACTTAATGGTGACATGAACGGGCAGTCTGGAAGTCGTGTGCGTGCGTTCGTAGCGCTATGAAGGTTTTCTCGTTTTTTGCTGTGTGCAACCCCCCCCTTCCCGCCAGTCGCGCTCGAAATATGGGGGGGCAAAACATGCAGCATATCGGTGTCTTGGGGTGACACACACCGCGTACGAACGTACGCGTCCTTGATTCTCCTTAAAAAAGCACTCCCTCGCGGTTGTTCATCTACTACAGCTTGATAATCTACTGCTGTGCCATGGATTGTGTTATTGTACGAGCTCGCTGGAACATGCGCCTGACCTACGCGTGCTAAACAAAGAGAAAAGTGATGATGTGGTAAGAGGTGTTTTCAAGAGTGCCGGAGCGAGGACGTGGTTATTGTTGGAAGGATGGGGAAATCGGCTTGCAGGGTCGAACTCAACCCGAGGCTCGGTTGACTTCGCTTATTCTGCTCTCTCTTTTTCTTTTTTTTCTTGTTTTGTTCATCATCCCATTTATCATCTTCGCCCTGCTTTGCTCTCTCCTTCCTAGTCGTAACTCAGATCCGGGGTCACAAAGTAGGCTCTCCTCCCTCCTCCCCACTACGGCTCTTGCCTCGCATTTTTATCGCGAAAAGACTCCCCCAGCTCTTTCTTCTCTCGTTGACTCGCATCGAATTGCGCTACATCAGCTACATAACACGCGGAGGGCGTCATTAACAGCCATACACAACTCCAAACACAACACAGATACACAAACCCAATATGGCATTAGGATTTGCGCTCCTACAACGAAGACACGAGCTGCGACGACACAGAACCGCCGCACCATCGCCGGTTGTATATACGTACACAACCGCTGCTTGCCTGCTGGAGCCCAGGTTCGCTGGGCGAACCGCACCCGCCCAGCGCCGCTAGCGTGTGGGCTCGCTCGTCTCACGGAGGCTACACTCACCCCTCGAGCGCTTCAAGAAGGGGTGGGATTTCCCGAACACACGCAATCATTTTTTTTGTGAAGATGCATGATGCCGAACACCCAGCTCGCTGTCTCCCCTTGTGGCAAGACGACGAGGGGCGGACGGGCATCCACACCGCTGTGAAATATTCCAGAGTTCTCTTTGTTTTGTCTCAGTCACTGTTATAGCGTAGCACCCATATCACGCGACCGTCGCGATGACCCGCCCCCGCCCCGCCTCGGCCTTCATTACTTAATACTCACAACCCAAAACACCGAAGTTGGAAATAGCATCCATGTTCTGCTCTCCACCCCACCCCACCCTACGCGACACTCACTCCATAAAACGGGGGCACAACGAACAGTCTGCCGCTGCGACAGAAAAAAACAACACATGCTGACGTGCAGCCATTTCGATCACGTGCTCGCCGTATCTCCGCGCGTTCTACACTACCGTATCTGGACATTCCACACAATACCGCTGTGCCAGAAAAAATACGAACATATCTCGTTCCCCCTCGCGTAGTGTTTCAGCCCCAAAAACCATGCCATCCCGGGATAAATAACGACTGCTCCGTGGATTTTGGTTCACTTTCGCCCTCGTCCGCCACCCGGCCCTGTTTCTGCCACGCTTCTGCCCCTTCCATCGCTTCCCCTCCCCCCTCCGGGAAACGCCTCTCTCACCACCGCCGCCGCGTTCCACAACAGCGTGTGCACGTCGTCTGTGGCGTTAAAAAAAAAAAACGTTTTCACGTGATGAAAAAAAAACAAATAAGAAAACGGTTTCACGCGGTGAAAGTGCGGTCGATCATGGGGGGGAGCGTCTTCAGGTCCACGGAGAAAGTTCCTATCTTCTTCCGGGCGGCTCCCGCGGCCCCGACGAGCTCTTCCTTGCTCGCGGCCACGAATATGCTGCCCTCGTTCGCGAACTTGACTGCGTTGGCGTGGTACCGCCCCTCGGCCACAGGGATCTGCAAGGGCACATGCAAAAAAAACAAAATGGGGGCTTTCGTCGAACACTGAAAATAATTGTGCTGTTGATGCTACGAAGATGACTGAGAATGCTGTATTTTTTTCGAGGCTCCTTCATTAGCAAAAGCAAAAAGAGAGAGGGTGGTACGTAACAAATGTTGGGTGGTTGGTTGATTGATCCCGGACCAGGCTACCCCTGCCGCCCTGCCCCTCCTGCCACTGCGGCGGCTGTTGCTGTTGCGGCTGTTGCTGTTGCCCCTGCTGTTGCGGCTGCTGATGCTGTCGAGACGACTGCCAATTCTGCCCTTGCGAAGAGGGCGGGTGAGTTGCACCACCACCACCACCATCACCGCCGCCGTGCGGAGGCGGTGACCCCCAGGGGAAGGCGGGCGGAGGAGCCCCGGGGTACGGTCGCGGCTGAGAACGTCCGCCCCGGCGGTGGGGGGAGGAGCCGGAGTTGTTGAGCCCCATCTTCTCTGCCATGTCCCTCGCCGTTACCTCCAACTCCACAACTCGGTCGATGTGCTGGTGGTCCCATTTATACCGTTGCTACTGCTGCCCCCCCGCCCCCCCCCCTCCCCGCCCGTCGCACTCTCTCGCCGCCACCGCCACCACCTCCGCCATCCCCAGCCTGTTTCCCCCACCTCTTCACAAAAAAAAACTCAAAAACGACAAACAACCACCGACAAGAAGAGCACACAGTTACAGGATGCACACCTCATAAGAAACGATGAGGTCCTTGTTGTCCCCCTGGTCGGGTACATCGAGCACGAGAACGTCCATCCCGCCGCGCATGGACAGCTTCCGTTTCGCCCCCGGGACGCTGCGCCGCTCCACCTTCCAGTACCCCACCTCGCCGGAGTTGGCAAACTCGGCCAATCGGTTGTCTTTCATGGCCACGTTGACCATCCCGCTGCGAATCTGTGTCAATGGGCGAGCGCGAGCGAAGGTGTTGGACGTGGGCGGGGGCAGGTGGTGGTGGTGGTGGTGGTGGTGGTGGTGGAAGGTCAATCAAGCCTCCGGGATTATTCCTGTCGTCGAGCAAGTTCCGCACTTTGTACTATACGTCGTGCAGCAGTTGTGGCAAGATGGAGGTGCGTATATATCATTCTTGAGTATATGTATCACACACACAGCTTGCAAAGATGAGAAACGACGAAACCCTCGATCTCACAGCTGTTTTCTTTTTTTTTTTACTAAATAGACAAGCTTCCACCACAATAGAAACGTTAACGCAGTTGGTACCGGTATATATGTACCACACCGGGTATATTATAGCTTCCTTGCAGACCAACCATAACATAACACGTCAAAAAAATAACCACCAAAAGCCCCTTTTCTATATACCACCGATCGTCCCACTCAAAGCGATCAAACACAAAAAAAAGGTTAAGGTTGTCCTTGCGAAAATGATAAAAAGTCGAGCAACCACACCTGATCCCGCTTGAAGAAAAACTCGCGCTTGAATATCCACTTGCTCCTGACGAATAACCCCTCCTGCTCGCACGCGCCGCACCGGGGGGGGGGGGGTACCACGAGAGGAAGGAGCATTCGTAAAACCGTTACGTGTGACACAGTTAAGATAAGGTACAATCATATCCGTAAATAAAGATAAGGGCCGTTTTGGTGTTTATACGAATTCCAAAGTTGTTACTATAAATACCAACGCGTTGATCATATTTACGGACATAGTAGTGGTACAAAATTTCGACGACGGAGATGCACCAGCAGCAGTGGCATGATCAGCAAGCACCGCATATAAGGCCGTTTCCTATGCGGTTCGATTTTTGAGCTTCAGATTATGGTCGGATCGATTTTTCAGCGACCTAGTTCGAAAATCGAAACAGTCTTCCTATGCGAGAAACACGGATTTATTGTACGTGCAGACATTCGAGCAAACGGCGAGATCAACTGCTGTTGTTGTGGTCTGGCGCCGCAAAGAAACGCGCCGAGTGCGCTGCACTGGGCGTAGGAGCACTCGGCGGAGGACCCAAGCGTCCGAAACCACGCTGGCTGCTTCTGGTCTGGCGACGACGTGCCGAGTGCGCTCGAGTCGACCTGTCCTGGTATTTTGTATTTTGACACAACGAAGCATCCGAGCCCAGCACGTTGACTGACTGACTGCTGCTGCTGCTGCTGCTGCTGCTGCTGCTGTATAGTCTACGAGAACGGAGAGGCGCGCGCCGAGTGCGCTTCCCTTCGTCACTAGGCCCGAGCCCGCGCCAGCCGACTGTAGTCTGGCGACGGAGAGACGCACCGAATCGCCGGCTGCGCGTCGGGCGCGAAGCAACGTCGCTGCGTCACCATCCAACTCATCGACCGTTCTGCTGCTGCTCCTGCTTGCTTGCGTGGATAACATCTTGAATTAAGAGACCATGCCATTTTTCGAATTGAAAATCTGATGACCCAAGTCGTCGGATTTTGGGCCAAAATCTGACGACTTGGGCCATCGGATTCTCAAATCGAAAAAAATCCGGTCAGATTTTGCACAATCGGACTGCATAAGCAGATGCTTTCGTTTTTATATCGAGAAATACAAATCTGAAGCTCGAAATCGAACCGCATAGGAAACGATTTTTGAGCTTCAGATTATGGTCCGATCGATTTTTCAGCGGCCTACTTCGAAAATCGAAACTGTCTTCCTATGCGAAAAAACACGGATTTGTTGTTCGTACGTGCAGATATTTGAGCAAACGGCGAGACCAACTGCTGTTGTTGTGGTCTGGCGCCGCGAAGAGACGCGCCGAGTGCGCTGTACTGGGCGTAGAACCCAAGCGTCCGAAGCCAAGCTGGCTGCCCCTGGTCTGGCGGCGACGCGCCGAGTGCGCTCGAGTCGACCTGTCTTAGTATTTTGTATTTTGACACAACGAAGCATCCGAGCGATGACTGACTGTACTGCTGCTGCTGCTGCTGCTGCTGCTGTGAAGTCTACTAGTACGGAGAGGCGCGCGCCGAGTGCGCTTCCCTTCGTCTCTAGGCCCGAGCCCGCGCCAGCCGGCTGTAGTTTGGCGACGGAGAGAAGCACCGATCGCCGGCTGCGCGTCGGGCGCGAAGCAACGTCGCTGTGTCACCATCCAACTCATCGAGCGTGCTGCTGCTGCTGCTGCTGCTTGCTTGCTGCGTGGATAACATCTTGGATTTAGAGACCATGCCATTTTTCGATTTGAAAATCTGATGACCCAAGTCGTCGGATTTTGGGCCAAAATCTGACGACTTGGGCCATCGGATTCTCAAATCGATTTTTTCCCGGTCAGATTTTGCACAATCGGACTGCATAGGACGGTGCTTTCGTTTTTGAGATCGAAAAATACAAATCTGAAGCTCGAAATCGAACCGCATAGGAAACGGCCTAAGGGGTCAGCAAACCAGCACCAGCACGGCGTGCGCTCCACAGGCGTCTTAGGCTGCGGGGCTACGTAAAGATGTGTAGGCGTTCCGCTGTAAGGGCATCGATTAATTGAAGGAGAGGGTTGAGGTGTACCCTGTGGTTGGGACACAGGTTGTCAATTGCGATACTGCTCCATCTGCCCATCAAACGCCAACTCACGCGATTTCATGACGGCTATTATGCGTATAACCCCAGGTACCTGTTACGTAGGTGACAAGAGACAACCAACGAAAGCGTGTGAAAGTTAAAGTTGTCCTCCCGTTCTCTTCCCTGGGCTTCTCTCTGTCACTGCTGTATCAACCCTAGCTGCGCCCCGGCAGTATGAAAGGTCTCGCAGACAAGGTGTTGCTACTGCTATACGACGTTCTGCTACTTCGTACTGCCTGCTGCTGCCATACGCGTACCCCTGCTGCGGTGGATGAACGCCGCGTGTTTCCTGGTGGGGTGATCTGTGAGTCTGTGAGCATCATGTTCATACCACTTTTAGTGTACAAGCAGAGTCCTACCGCGTACTTGCTTGTACATACAACTGCAACATTTGTTTCTCTGGGACAATAGGTTGCCCACTGTAACCCTGCACCGAAGTAACACATGCTTGCCGTGAACAAACACACACCCGGCGCAACCAACCCTCACCTGCACCACCGGCCCTGGTACGACTCCAGCTCCAGAGGCAAGGCCAATGACGGCCGAGAGTGCCAGCAACAGCACGCCAACAGCCGCACGCGATGCTGAAGCGACTCTCCAACTCCCTCTTTGCTGCATCATGCCGGCCGATTGACGACTTTCTACAGGGTAAAGGTTGGAGGTGGGACGAGCTGTCGAAATGATAACAAGAGCTACCGGGGAACCAGTCCACGACTCGCTCTAGTTGTGGCGTGGTTGTCTGCTGATGATGTTGTGCTGTCGTGAGTCGTGAGTTCGTTGTCTGGGGAGTTGTACATGTATGGCGAAGCGTTTCTTTCAGCAGTTTTTGGCGGTTTCGTTTTTTTTTACGAGTTGCGAGTTACGAGTACGAATTACGAGAAGAAATGCAAAGTAAGCTTCGAGGCTTGCGCGAGTTACGAGTTGTACGTACGACAAACGAGTTTTGAGCGACACAGGGTGCAGCAGTACTGTAGTACGGGTGACGAGAGTTTTGAGAGCTACAAGCTATGGGCTACGTGTATGTGATAAGTTTAAACTTGTCGTCAAATAAGTACTGTACGTTACGTACGTACCAATATGATACCAGGTATGATGATACAGGGATCGACTGTTTTCGCAAGTTGCGGTTTGTGCAAAAAACTCATGTACTCGTACTCACTCATGAATGCTCTGGCCAGACAAACTCTTCTCGTTGCTTACCGGTCATTTTGTCATCCTAACCTTGGGCGGTGCGATAAGGGTTACAGCCATCTTTATCTCTCGCGCTTTCTTTCGTGACTCACGACAGACACGAGTTTAGCGTGCCGTTCGTTTCATACAGCAAACAAATCGTAACGGAAACGAGCCGGCCATAACCGTACGAGTAGCATCGCCGTTCCTTTTTTTATGTTGGTATTTGGGGGAAATAGCAAGTAATACGTACTTACTACGTACAACTACCGCCCATTTCTTCCTTTCCATCTCGGAGAATTTCTCTGCTGCGATTTCAATATTAATCGATTTCCTGTACCTCGGCAAGGGTCGGGGCTGCGGTACACGCCCCACCGTGTCCTCCCTCGCCTATTGTTGATAAAATCGTCGGGCCCGCCTATTATAATTGCTGCATCATCACGGGTACGTACGTACGTAGTGCGCCCGTTTTCACCCGAAACTTTCGTGGTTACATGTCAAGATCGTTGTGTGCGGGATGAAGTTCGCGCCCACGCACTCCCCCGCCTACGTACACGCCCATCATGCCTCTCTGTTTGTGACGATCGACATTGTCACACGTGCTTGGTGGGGACCGTAACTAGGCACAAGGCGCCGCAGGTAGACGCCGCAGGTACTGTAGATGCAATCGCGAATTCATGGTAGCCACCAGCTCGGTGCTGCCAAGAAAACCAACCGAGAACAATATGTATTTGCCTATCACAACCCTCCGGGACTATCTTTGCAAAAAATATCTTGGCTACTATTAATACTATCATCGTACGTACGTAGGTACTACTTGTTGCAGGCTGCTGTGCCAACGTCGAGCTCCAATGATGATGTCGAGTTGTTGTCGCAACGATTTCTTCTATTCACCCTGGTGTCGTCTCGAAAACTGACGACGACGTGGATTCCACGCGGCGACGAGTCACCAAAACCACTGTAAATTAACACCTGCTACGAAGGCGATGCTCCAGCCGCGAATACGGTACGTATGATTCTTCTACTATCAGCCGCGAATACGGTACGTATGATTCTTCTACTATCATCCTGTAACCGTTAGGTATGGTGCACAGTGAAGCCCGGTCGCGCGGCAAAGCTTGGGTCAACAGGGATCCTTGTTCCCGTGGGAGGAAACTACAAATTATGCACATAAAAACGACTTGTTCTCTAGACTGCTACGAGCTGGTCTGGCTTAGACCCGGTCACGACAGTTAAATGGATTTGCGCAGCGCAGTTTTGCGATTTATGAGGTGGAATTTTGCATGGCGCCCGGAACGGGCATAACAAAACGGGTCAAGCGGGAACCCAAAACAAACAAGTTGATGAGGAAAAATTATGATCGTTTGAGTCAAATGCCCACCTAAAAATCGACCGAAATGTACGTTAAAAAAAAGTTTTGTTTCTTGGGTTCCCGCTTGAACGCCTAGACAAACGCGCTACGAATCACGTGTCAAACTTTCAGGTCAAAATTCGCAAAACTGCGTTGCGCAAAACAGTTTTGGTGGCGTTCATCGTAGTATTTTTAATTTGTATGATGATCGTATGTACGCAATATCTCTTGATCGAGCGCGAATTGAGCAGTGGTGATGGTATCGATCGTTTCCCCTTGCCCTAAGGAACGCTCACACCAAGCATCAGAAACATCCGCTAAACGTATTTTTCGTACTTTCGTATATACTTTAGTATCGATATATGCTCGCACGTGATGGGATGGAATCGATATGGGATTTCTCGACGAGAATACCTCGGATTTTAACATTCCCAACATCAACAAACGCACCACAGACCAAGAAACGTCGTTGCCAAATATGAGGTCCTAATACTGCCAAACGATTTCGAAAACCCCAATTAAGTGAATTTTAATTCTACAGCCTGACCAGCTCGTACGCGTACTCCTTTTCTTTTTGGGGGTTTGGTGATCACCTTTTCCAGCTCAACTTGTGGTAGGTATTTACCTCCAACGACCTTCTGGACAACAAACCCTGGCCACAGGTGTCGTCCTTCCCCCCCCCCTCCCCCCGGTACTTGGCGTCGTTTGTTTCGCGCATATCGGGTTCGTTTCAGCATTCCCATTGCTCGTCGACTTTCATCGAATTGTGCCAACTTTCGCTGTCTTGTACTTTCATCGACGAAGGAGGAAGACCAAGAAAAGTGCCTCGCGTGATAAAAATAATAACGCCATCCGAGCTTTTGAAACCCGCGCAACCACCAGCAGGGTGACAGTCTAGCCGCTACACTGCAGTCGGCCCCTAGTCATCTGCATCTAGTTGATATTGTTGCATCGTCACTTTCGACACTACTACCGTACGAGAGAGAGAGTACCGGCACGACATCTGTTACAGTACTCGTATACTAAAAACGGTGCATATACATACTTCGAAGTATAGACAAACGCCTCGCAGAAAACACATTGTATCATAAACAAAAGAAAAAACTCCCTTTCAATGTTACGCTTTGATATTTCTTTCGGCAGCAAAACGTGCAAACCATCCTCGCCATCGAACACAGACCAGGCTACGCAAAACAGAGCATCAATTAGCTTCTGTTCTCGTAGCGTTACTGCTGTAGCCTTCGAGAGCTTTAGATCTTGATCAAATCTGAGATAAGACTGGAACGATTGAAAGCCACAATCACTGCAGTAAGTCCGCATTCATTCGCATCTACTGCTCTGTTACAGTTCTTCAAAAACAAAATCGTCCATTAATTCGCTCATTCAGTCCGTGGACACAGCACGCCAATACGTATAAACATAAAACTTCATTTCCTTCTACCTGCTGCTGCCGTGCCTGCTTGAATTCACGATTCGCGAATCAAGCTCAGCACTCCTTCCGATCGCCGACCTGGCGACGATTGGTGCAACGCGTGTTCCGCGGCATAGTTGCCTCAAGACTTCAAGAGACGCGTCAAGCCTTCAATGAGACGTTAGTTGGCTTCACCTGGTTTGCGTCAAGCCTTCCAGAGACGCGTCACGCTTTCAAGAGACGCGTCAACCCTTCAAGAGAGGCGTCAAGCCTTCAAGAGACGCGTCAAGTCTTCCAGAGACGCGTCAAGTCATCAAGAGACGCGTCAAGGACTTTGAGAGACGCGTCAAACCTTCAAAAGACGCGTCAAGACTTCAAGACACAGACCACAGTAGTGCAACCGTGCCTCAACTCGCTAGAAGCTGCGGCTGCGGCATTCGCCCGTACCACTCTATTGTCTTGCACGAGACCACTCGCTCTATCCCGACTGACTACATATTACGCATTGTATCTGGTATAATGTGCCGTGCGAGTATGCTAAACTCGTTTTCTCTCGCGACATGGAGAGTGACAGCCACCGAAGCAGTCAAAATCGATCAACACCAGTCAAAAATAACAAAGCAAGAAAAAAAAAACATTGTTTCTGCAAACGATCGATAACGCTGTCAGGATAAAAGAGCGTTCGTTCGATGCACCCAGCTACCGCCCCTCCCCGCCGACCAGGTGCGCAAAACTTAACTTCCCGCGACTTTCCACGTAATTTCTAGAACGAAAACCTCGGGTACACCATGAGAACGCCCCCCCCCCCAAAAAAA
>MEHQ01003635.1:138508-166090 GCA_008828725.1 Saccharina japonica
GCATGCCGCCTCTGTTCATCGCGCATACGTACACTTAGGCATCAAAGACTTGACTCGCATTTGCGCCCTACCATTTCCTGCATCTGTCAGCAAGACAGATGGTGCACAGCAGCTCCTCAAGGGTCGGACCAAAGAGCTAGAAGACTAGTCGCAATGCCAACGACGCCACGTGTGATATGACTGGGTGAGACACAGAGTATCCCCTTGCAGGTTTGTCTATTAAGCATCCTTGGTGTTACTCACTTTCCGTAGAGTCAAGCGTAGAAGAGAAGCAGCTTTTATTAATCCCCGAGCCAGATGACATCTGCTTCGGGATGGGCTTCAAGTATGGCCCACAGATATTATAAATACCCCGAATACCGAATACGAATGCCATCCAAGTTACACGAAAACGGACCAATTACCTATGCAGAGGTAATTACCGGCCTTCCTAGCCCATACCATTACAATACCTATACAGAGAGAGGTAATTACCGGCCTTCCTACGTAGCCCATACCATTACATATGAATATAATATATAAGGGCTCGCTTTTTTTATTATTCGTGCTCTGCGGCGAACGCTACACTAAATCCCACCGGTATACTCTAAGTATAACTACTAGTAAGTATAATAACAGCCTATTAATAACTATTAATAACTAAAGGTCAAGGCTGTTCAAGGGTGATATCACAATAGGAATCTAAGGATTGCGCAGATTACGTCCTTCTATCAATAGTTGGCGGGCCCATACTGCTGTACACCGGTATATATGTTGTATGTATATGTGTACGTACGAGTATCTATATTGTGTTCTATAACATCTCCGATATAGGCGCCTACTACTACCCGTATAGACAAGTATGATGAGTGATCTAGGCCGTAAGCTGGCTTGTTCACCCGAGTTCAGCGTACGGTACGTATGGTACGTAATACTATTTTTTGTTTTTGTTTTTTTCCATCCCATTTATTATTTTCGCACTTCCGTCTCTCCCTCCCTAGAGATAGTCGTAACTCAGATCCGGGGTCACAAAGTAGGCTCCTCTCCCTCCTCCCCCACTACGGTTATTGCCTTGATTTTTATCGCGCAGAGGGTTCAGCCTTCCCAACGCTCGTCGATTTTCATCGAATTTTGCCAACTCACGCTCTCGCGCTTTCGGCTAGTCAAGATATTTTTTTGCGAGAAAAAAGTGCCTATGAGCATGCACTCGGCGGGGCTCGAACTCGCTTTCTTGACGCTAACAGGCTTCGCGGTTACCTGCTAGCCCACCGGGGCGATCATATGTATTATATACTACAGTAAGTATATATATGACGCGTGCTACGATAATAGAGGTATATATATACCACTTTTTGGCTGAAACGTTTCCTGAAGGATCGGGCTCCTGAATCCAAGATCGTCGGACGTTCATTGTTTAACAGTTGTGTTGCGACATTTTTCATGGAATAATTATTATAGTTTTTAGTTATACTTATTATAGTTTATTAGTTAGGTCATGGGATGGCTCATCGGGTACACATATATAGCTACTGTTGTATACTGTATACTCGTCGTAGCACTTTTATTTTCCTGCCGAAATGATTTGTTTGGGTGGGGCAGCATGGAGCTCCTCAAGTGAGTAGGTAGCTCAGGAAGAACATTATTTCACATGGTGCAAGCGTCTATCGTATATAGCATGGGTCGGATTTCTTTCTATCAAGAAAAAAAAAAACAGTTTTTGTTGTGAGATATATATGGAGCTCCTTAAGCGAAGAGTCCTCAGGGAAAGTAGGTACCTGATAGATGGATAATAAGTGGTAGTATTACCGTTCCTATACCGTAGTGGTGCGTGCTACGGTAGAGGTACTGTACCTTTTTTTGGCTGAAACGTTTTCTGAAGGATCTATTATAGTATTAAAGTATAAAAGCCTCCTTAAGAGCAATCCCACGGTAGGGGTGCCACTTTTAGGCCCAGTGTTTTCTGACCGGTTGTGCTCCTCGAGTGAGTAACCACCTGATATTACTATTATACTGGTATGTTTGTTTTTGGACTACCGCATTGGAAGATTTGGTCGAATTGCGCGAAGGGATGCTTCCGAAGTCATGTTTTGGGTGAAATATTGAGCTCCTCATGTGAGGAGCTCAGAAAACCCTGCTGCACCCCTACCGTGGGATGACTCGGAGGACACACGGTTTTCGGGTCCATTGCGCGTTCTGATTTCTGTGCGACCCCCGAAACAACCCTTGTCCCTACTCGTACGGCAAAAAAAATGACTGCACACTAAGTCCAAGTAGGTCATGTCCGAAAACGCGGGTGCATTTTGCAGCTATAAAGAGGTAAGGGGCCAATACATTGTCTGCACGACTACGATTATAGTACGTATATATACATATTTTTGTCAAATACCGGTATACCCTACCGAAGCCGCTTCCAAAGGCACCGCTACGCTATGACAGCACCCTCCCCACCTTGCCAGCGGTCCGATGTCCGCTATGTCGTTGCCACCCTCCGGCCCTGCTTCGCTTCCACCTCCGGCCACCACCCCTGCCGCCGCCGCCGCCGCCGCCGCCGTCGCCGCAGATGTTGCCGAGCCCAGGAACAAATCGTAACAGGCTGCGAACCCGCTCCGGCAGCCCTGCAGGATGGCCTTCCGGTCCATCTCCAATTGGCTGACCTGAAAAATATACAAACGAAACCCCCGAGTGCATTGGTATCGAAGAAGATGTTGCGTCACGCCATGATATAGAGCGAAATGCTTCAAGCGTGTGTTCAGTAGGGTATGTACTGCGCAAAATAACTAGATTTGGTACCCCGGTACCCCAGAGTATATGTTCTGGTGTTACCCGGGTACCTACCCGAGTATGAAAAAAAAATAGGTTTGGTACCCGGGTACCCCAGACTATTTACTTTGGGGATATCCTGGTACTTACCGGAGTATAAAAAAAAGTAGGTAAGTACCTAGGTACCCCAGCGTATTTCCTGAGTATTACTCTCTGGGGGTACCCGAGTACCTACCCAAGACAAAAAAAAAGTTTGGTACCCGAGTACCCCAGAGTATATACCCTTCTAAACACACCCTGGAAAGAGTGTCATGGTCGACCCAGCCCCGCGTTGACAAGCAAGCCGGGGGTTAAACCGGCCGCACTACTGTAAAACACGCGCAGCAAAGGTGGCCGGGTTAACGTATACCAGGTGCATAGGTACTAAGGCAGACATGCTGGCAGGACTCGAAAGCAAAGTATATGGGTAAGAGTAGTCTACTGCTGTACATCAAATCAGTCCGGCATGCCACCGGGTTGAACACGTGTCAAAAACATCCCCCCCCTAGACGGACGCGCCTACTTTATGTGTACCCACTACGAACTCCCCAGACCGTTACATTATTACACAACCATCTCGTGCGCCGAGAAAAAAATCAACCATGTTTCTTCCGGGGATGAAGTGAACAGAACCCAGCAGTCAAAACAGCGGCAAACAAAAAAAATACAGAAAACATGAGCATAATATCACCGGACCTCTTTGCAGGACGCATCCGGAGCAACGGCCAGCAGGAACGCCTCGCGCCCGTCCCCGGGCCCCCCTTTTGGTGCCGCCTGCGGCGTTCCCGTTCGAGAGCCCGCATCGAGGACCAGCGCATCCTCCGCGTACGTTCGAAGATGTTGTAGCTGGAACCCATGCAAATACCAGGAAACGCGGCCATAAGTGGGGGGGGGGGGGGGTGTACTTCATTTTCATGCATGGCCGTAGTCGTATGACCATAGATCCTCGCATCCCTACAATGCCGGCACGGAGCATGTCAGGTTTTCACCGACCAGGCAGACATTGCTTAGCACCAAGCGCGAAGCGCCGTGAGGTGTTGGGCGAGTCGCATGGGGGGGGGGGGTGTATGTACTCATGTCATGCATGGCCGTAGTCGTATAACCGTAGGGGGTGGGCATTGCGACGTGTCTGTTGCCTCAATAAGCCGCAAGGGGGGGGGGCAGTGATAGTTTTCGGTCAACAGCGACCAAGCGGTTGTGTTATACGTAGCGCTAATCATGAATCAATTTTTTTTTTTACAACGACGACAGAATGACGACGGCAAGAAAAAACAAATGACAAAAAAAAAACACACACACACACAGCAGCAGCAGCAGCAGCAGCCACAGCCACAGGAACATTAGCAACAGCAACAGCAGCAAATAATGAACGAAATACAGACACAGCCACAACACACAGCAACAGCAACAGCAGGGCGTTTGCTATACTAATTCCAATCTGGTTGGGTTGATAAAAATATTTGAAACCGACAAACACGAGAGGACCTGATTGGTTTAAACAGGTGAACCCGAAGGCGCTACATAACCAATCAGAAGTTGCTCCTTTTGCTAAATAAACCAACCCGCAGAGTTACCCCAACCCAAGAAATCGTTCTAGGTTAAAAGTGGCCTTTTGGTCACTTTTTCCCCACAGCAATGTATTTTTTCGCGGGTTGGGATTGCTACTATCAATACTGTAAACACGAATTGGGAAGCAGGCTACAAGAAAAATCACCCCAACCAAAACTCTTATCAAACAGTCTACGCATACGTATAGCAACAATATCTACAGCAACTCCCTCACCAAATCCCACACCAACACCACCACCAACAACGACAAGCACATAAAAACTATTGCGGGGGACCATAGTAAACACTAGTAAATAGCACCTACGGTACGCACAAAAAGCTACCAGTATATATTTACCTATTTTTGCTATTTACTATACTCGACGAGGGAACGAAAGGCTGAAGTCTTCTCGCGATAAAAATGCAAGGCAAGAACCGTAGTGGGGGAGGAGGGAGAGGAGCCTACTTTGTGACCCCGGATCTGAGTTACGACTATAGAGAGGGAGAGAGAAAAGAAGGGCGAAGATAATAAATGGGATGGACAAAAAAAAAAAAAAAAAAAACTATATATTTCTACTAACAATATTTGGGAGCCATCCCACGGTAGGGGCGCCGCAGAGTTTCCTGAGCTCCTCACATGAGGAGCTCACTATCTCACCCGAAGCACGACCTCGGAGACATTTGTTTGTTCGCGCAACCCGACCAAACCTCCCAATGCGGTAGTCCAAAAAATATATACCAGTCAAAAAAATACACAGACATTTGTTTGTTCGCGCAACCCGACCAAACCTCCCAATGCGGTAGTCCAAAAAAAATATACCAGTCAAAAAAATAATAGTATCCGGTGATTACTCACGTGAGGAGCACAACCGGTCAGAAAATAGTGAGCCTAAAAAGTGGTACCCCTACCGTGGGATCGCTCTTGGTCCCCCGTAGTACCTACAGTGGTACCACCATTTTTCGATCGGTGCTTCAACCACCAAAAGACAACATCTTTGCACTCGATCGACTGAAGCGCCCAGAAAGAAAACAAACCGTAAAAAAAACCCAACAACAACAACAACAACAACGGACGGGACGGGACGGGACGGGACGGCTGCTTACCCTCTGCACGTAGCTGCTGATGTCAGCGGTCTCCGCCGGGTCCTCGTGCTGGTTGAAGTACTTCTTCACCACGCGCGTTTCGTATATGCTCGGTTTCTTAAAACACACGACAAACAAAAACAAAAACAAAAAACAAAATAATAAGAACAAGAATGAGAATAAGAACAAGAACAAGACTAAGAACAAGACAATAAAACAAGTCACCAGTTTAGGAACCCCCCCCCCCCCATATTCGGATGCGAGGGTCCGTGGCCATACGACTACGTCCATGCACATGAGTACACCCCACCCCCCCCCGTCTTCGGCGAGCAAAAACAAAAACAGATGATGGCGCCGAGGGTCGGGAAATAGGTAAATAATCACGGTATATAAGGTGTCGGAAAAGACTAGGCGTAAGGACGCAGAAAAGTCCCTACCAGGAAAGTTCCACGAAATTTCATGGGAAACTCATGGAACGCAAGGACCCCGAAAAGTTCCTACCAGGAAAGTTCCACGACATTTCATGGAAATTGCATGAAAATATTCTGGAAAATTCTTTCCGACAGAGCTTCGAGGTAAGGAACGTTGACCTACCGGACGGGGGGGAGAAACCGCGGGAAAAGCCAACTGCTGCCGATCGCAAGGGCACACGGACGGGGGCGCTGCAGGGAACGCCCGCGAAACGTTCGCCCGTCCAATGTAAATGAAGCAAGCCACCGATCGGCAGCATTTCAGAAAATAACTACTGTAGGTGAAGAAATAAAACTGCCACAAGAGCACTTTATTCATATCAACACTAATCTGTGTGAGAAGCGCCAACGAAAAAGCGAAACCACAGCGACCAGGGCGACGAAAAAAAACACACACAAAACCAAACGATCCTGCCCAGAAAAACAAAAGTTAATTTTTACCCCTACGTTGGCGCCTGATGGTTACGTGTTTCTTTCATAAAAACAACGCCCCGTGTACGTACGCAAAAGTACTCGTAACAAAGCAGCATTGCACACTGGGGAAAAACATCAACCCACCCATGTCTCACTCTACATCGGCAAAAACAACCAGGGGGGGGCGTAGAGGGTGAGCGGAATACATCTGCCACGGAAAGGCACACCCCGGTGATATCATGCACTCGAGAAAATCAAGGCCGACTACGTACGTACTATTCGTTTTTCAAAATCGGTTGGGATTTTCCTTACCTTGCCCAGCACTTGGCTCCCCTGCGGTCTGGTGCAGAGCACAACCACGTCCGTGCATCCGTCCTCGATGGCAGACCTGGCACCATTGACATCATTGGTAGAGTTAAGGTTTAAGGGGAGACACAAGCTACAACAGGGGGGGGGGGCGCACACCAACATTTTTTTTTCTGGGACGCCTCACTTAAAAGAGAGCTCTACATCATTAGTAAGTAGTATTACGGTGGAAACATAGTACAGCAGTAGTAGGGGGTACTCCGATTCAAGAGCGCCCCGTGACAAGCCAAAGACGAGCGCTCTGAACTACACATTGCTCTTATCTGGGTAGTGGGCAGTATATAGCTTTTAGTATAGGCGGGACAAACCGATTTGACTGACCGCTCTTAAATCCCGAATGCTCGTATCTTGGGGCGCTCTTATATCGGGGTACCCACTACTGCTGTAATCAGAACCACCTTTTCTTGCGTAAACATGGGGGGGGGGTGATACACGTTTTTTTGGGGTCCCATCGTGGGTTCTGATTATTCTTACTACAATAGCCCACCCGGAATTAACACTATTAGTAGGTCACCCAAAAAACACCGATTCTGAGAATAAACGAAAGTGCCACCCGATGGCCTAGGCGTACAATGATAAGGCGTGCCTTAGAAGGCATGCGCCTTATTCGGTAGATCTCCTCGATCAAGGAGCCCCGGCCGTTTTTAGGCCAAGAGACTGTATCCCTATCCTTCTCATGTAATGCTGATCGGTACTCGTAGTGATGATGATGACGATGATGATGGTGATGGTGATGGTGCCCAAACAGATATTGAGCTTGATTCTGTTATACTACTTATAATAGTTTTCCGACACCAATTCTACCCCTGTACTTAGAAAGTACATAGTGTAGCAAGCGTCTGGATAGGCGTAAGAGCGCGGCGGCGTGCTAATCAACAAAACTCGACCCCCCATCTCTCGCGGTCCGTTGCCTATATAACCCCATGCGAGCGGAAACAGCACGGCCACGGGAGGACACTAAAATCAGCAAGCCACGCTTTTACCCAATGCCCAACCATTCACTTCGTACACGAGGTTGAAGCCACACGCAACGTCAAGCGTGCCCCCACAGCAGCACTGCCTCGACCTCGGGGGCAACATTTCAGTAACGACGCAACATGAATACATGCGCAAAGTCGCACATCCTGACCCCCCCCCCCCCCCCCGGTCATACGACTTGTACGGCATGAGTACACCCCCCCCCCGACCCTCCTCCCCCCCAACGCACACAATGACACCACAGCTCCCCCCGGGGGTGGAGAAAGACGCGACCAAAACAAAACACAGCAGAAATCTCACCGGTAAGGCAGCGGCTCGAACACCATGGCATCCACCAAAAGCTCCGGGGCGGCGACAGCGGCAGCGGCACCGGCACCGGCACCAGCACCAGCACCAGCGGCGGTGGCGATGCCCTCAGGAGCGCTCCCGGCGGCCGAAGCCGCTCCCCCCCCCCCCCCCCCCCCCCCTCCTTTTTCCCGCCGCCCTTTCCTAGAGACCTCAAGGATTGAGATCGTCGCCACTGACCCGCCGCCCACGACGTAGCTCGAGACGATAACTTGACCTTGCCCCCTGCATTTGTCTCGCATTCTCGCGTGTCAAAAGCCGTAGCGGTGGCGTGTTGCTGCTGCTGGTGCCTGTCTCCCCAGGCCGAATCGGCCAGCTCGCCCGCGGGAACGGAAAGAAGCGGGCCCGCCAGTCCCGGCACGAGCATCGAGGCGCGGATACAAGCGGTGAGCTCGGCGAAAGTGGAAAAGTGGCCTCTCCGAGAAGCCAGGGAGACGCTGCTCATGCTGCTCACACCGCTCGCCTGATACGCAAACCCCGAGGAGAGAAGGGGGGGGGGGGGGGGGTAACGTGCACGTAGAAACGTAGCAACGATAAACGAGAACTATGTTACCTCATCGGCCACCGTAAGGCGACGACCATTTAACGTTTCGTATATTAAGGGACGCGGGGTGTGTGTCTGTGATACGGGATGGGAGGACGGGTGTGCGGGGTAGGCGCCGCCTAATCACTTTACAACTCCACCCACGTTTTGTGGAAGAAAACTAGAATCAGAGAAATTAGGGTCGGTATGTTTGCAGTCCGTGGAAAAAGGCTCCGTAAAGTGCAAACACGCCGTTACGCTGGAAGAAAAACCTACGTATACACGAAGAAAAAAAAAAACGTTATACGCGTACGTAATCCCGGAGAAAGGAGGTAGGAAGGATTCAAGCCGCGCTCACGCTTACGCTCGTTCTCACGCTCGTTCTCACACTCGTTCTCACACTCGTTCTCACACTCACTCTCACGCTTAAGAATAAACTTATAACGCTATGTGCTTGCCGCGATGCTCTTGCTGCTAATATACCGCGCCCGTATACACACGCTCGCTCACCACGACATGCAGGGGCTGCAGCTTGTCGTTGGCCAGAAACGTACCAAAGTCCAGGGCGTGCACCCTGCCGACCACGTCCTTCGACGTCTCGTCGTCGGCAACCTATCAGACGTCTCGAGTGAAAATCCATCAGTCGTAGGTTATGGACTCGAAAATCGAACTCGGCTTCCACGATACGCCTCGTCGAGTTTTCCTACACGGCCACCGTCAAGCGGATACGCCATCGACCTTCCTTTACAAAGCCTTGTCCACTCAAACATAGATGTTCCTAAGATGAGCCAGACACACCCCTCTAACCTCTGCAGGCACTTACCGCACGTCATGCCAGCGGTAGACTCCACGTTGTTGGCGGTGCTGTTGCATGTACCCGTAGGTATGAACAGAGAGGGGGTAGAGGGGGGGGGGGGGGTGTACTCATGTTGTGCACGGCCGTAGTCATATGACCATAGACCCTCGCATCCCTACAATGCCGGGACGGAGCGCGTTGGGTTTTCACCAACCAGGCAGACATTGCTTGCACCAAGCGCGAACGCCGTGAGGTATTGGGCGAGTCGCATGGAGGGTGAGCTGCATCCTCTAAGAACCGCTTCTGAGGCGGACTTGCATATGGACGACAGCTTCAATGAGTTAATTAATTTTGGTGTGGCACTTCCGGAGACAGCAATGGGTTTTACTATGTAACTGCCTCGCGGACGCCTTACCATATTAACACTACGTGTACGACCATTCCCCTTGTGCGGAACAAAGTTCTCCACCCCGCACAAATGATCTACTCGACCGCCAGCTTTGGTGACCGCCAAAAAAAAATAACAAAAAAAAACGGCACCCTGGTTGTCTAGCTCCACGCAGCGAGTGGCGTGTTTTACAGCGTCGTTGCCAACCGACGCCAACCCAACCTATAAATATATCATACCGGTATATTTATAGGGGGGGGGCAGGGGGGGGGGGGGGGGGGGGGGGGGCGAGTACAGCGCGCAAGTGAATTTTGTGCTCATAACCTCGAATTTTCGAAATTCCCGAAGTTTCCACCAGCAGCTCCAACCTCGGAACATTACTAAGAGCGCAAACCATTCGCGACGTAAATCTGAGGGAGTACAAGGTCACCAAGGACCGGGCTTTCAGTCGCCGGGCCCAGGAGAGAGCGGATGTGTTCGACGTCGGGTTGTCCTCGTGTATAGAGGGGCTGCGGCAGTCAAAAACGTAGGGCGGAGATCGCGCTATCTGGAACTCGCGCCATTTCAACAGCACGGCTCGTATTATAGGAGTGCTTGGAAGGGAAAGTCACCGAGACGGTTCTCTTCGCGTAAGAGGGAAGAGTGGAAAAGCGCGTGCAGCAGCAGCAGCAGCAGCAGCAGCAGCAGCAGCGGCGGCGGCGGCGGCGGCAAAGCACCCGATGCCTCCTGCGCCCTTCGCACAAAGGCCCAGCCCGAAGGCTCAGCCCGAACGCTTAGCACAAAATGACGCTCAGCCCAAAGACTACGCCCGAAGGCTTGGTCCGTACACCACGATCGCGAGCGCCTATCTCTCCCTCACCGACCAGACTCCCCGCCGAAGCACCGTAGACGCCGTCGAAGCTGTCCGCCAAGCCCAAGAAGTGGATGCACGAGGCCATGCCCGCAGCGACGCACCCGCGCATCCCGCCACCCTGTGCCCGCACAACGCAAAAAACAAAATTGGAGTCGTCGGCAGCGCGTGAGAATACAAAATATATACGAGTATATATTCTTGAACAAATTGTAGCTACCAGGTATTTCGTGTCCTCGTCGTCGAAACATGGTTGTTGTCTTTTTAATGGGTACTGGTACCATTTTGTCTCGAAATACAAGGACCGTTATGATCACATATTCATAAACAAAATGTCCTTTCGGACAGAGTGGTATGAACTACCGGTGAGTTTTAGTGATATGGGTGTACGTACGCGAGCGGTCGCTGGGCGTAAGCCCATGCTGTCGCGACTCTCCCCGCCACTTGATCGTAACCCAAGAGATAAAAAAAAGCGTCGAGAAGGAATTACAAAACCAAGCGCAAGCCTTGCCCTCTTCAACGAGACAGCGCGAAACCCGCGCACGTTGCGGACCGCCGGCGAAGCTGTAGGAAACCCCGATTTCCGTACGACCGGCGCGAGTCTTTCTAAACGGCCACCCGAATGGCGACGTTTGTGTGTACCACGCCGACTGCGCACAGGCGCTTCGCCGACGAAAATCTTCGTGATGGCTGTCTTACCGGCAACGACACCGAACACCTCCAGTCGAGAAAGCGCGTACTGCCGCCGGTCGTCACGCGTAGCGGTGTCACCATAAGGAAACGGCGCATTGACATTTGTACTACTACTGTTGTTATTCGACTGTTACGTAGACGCTCGGGTTGGTTTGGAGTGGCTGCGTCCTGTAGGTCGTTTGTTAGGAGCTCAATTTTCTGTGTGCGTGGGCTGGATGTCCGGTGCTACGAGCATGGTATATGCATGCAGAGTGGTTGTCATGTCGCGCCACTACCGCCGTAACTCCAAGCAAAAGGCGGAGCTGCCCGTGTTCAACCCGGGTGGACAACAAGCAGTGCACGATACATCTACAGTAGTACTTGATGCTGACACCATAGGGTCCGGCGTGTTGTGATCAAGAATCCCCTCCCCACCACCACCACCACCACCACCACCACTACGATCCTCACCTCTATGGCGAGCCCGATGCGGCGTCCATCTCCGTGTCCCGACGGACGCGTTCCCGCGGCAGCTCTCTCCAGCAGTGCCTCCACCGTAGGATGCAGCACGTTCTCAACCTCCCCTCCATCACCGCCTCCACCACCACCACCACCACCACCACCACCACCATGACCAACACCAACACCAACACCACCAACACCACTGGCAGCGCCAACACCGCCACCGCTCTTCACCGCCGCCACCTCTTCTGGAGTTTCGTCGAGCGCCGCGTTCTCGCCTCGCCACGTGAGCACCGACAAGTCTTCCAGCCCCCACTCTTCCGCGTCGACGAGCCGATAGAGCTCGCCGATGGAGTGGACCTCAAGGAGAGGCCGGGGGCCGAACACGGACCGCCAGAGACCTCGGCCTTTACCACCTTTCACGATGCGACGTCCCCTGATGGTGGAGTGCTTGCTCCGTCGGCGTTCAGCCGTGGAGGCGGGAGACGGGGACGTCGAAGAAGACGTCGTAGACGAGCGAGGCTGCGCAGAAGAACCGGGTTGCAACGTTTCGGCGAGCGTAGCTACGTCTGTCTCAGAGGCCGTCGCCGCCGCCGCCGCTGCCATCGTCAACTCCTCCGCCTCGCCTTCCTCAGCTTCCGCCGTTGCTTGAGCTTCGGCTGTCGTCGCCTGCTGCTCCGCCGCTGCTCGTCTTCGCGCTCGCCGGTTCCCGCGTGGAGGAAAGTAGGTGTTGTTCGCCACCGGCGCTCCGTCATCGTCGCGTACTGCGGGTGCGACGTCGTTGACGATGGCCGCTGAAGCACGCGAGAGAGCGTCTTGCTTGGACTTGTTCTTGCGGCGGACCCGCGCCAGCCTCCTCGCTCGGCGTCGGATGGCCCCCTTGACTCGTCGCTTCGATGACGGCGACAGCTCGCGGCGAGGAGGTGAAGCTCTCCCCTTCTCCTGCTCCGCAGCTTCTACCGTGGAGCAAAGACGGGCCAGCGCTTTGGACCCTCGCCGACCCACTGCTGGTTCTGTACGTTTGTCGAGCTGTGGTCGACGAACGGAGGGCGGAAGCGCGCTGTTCAGGCCGAACCCTTCGATCATGCTCGTCCCCAGCTTGACGGCAAGTGTGGCTACCACCAGAGCGCAGCGACGGTACATGTTGCCTGCTATGCACGCAGTGGTGGCTGCACAGCAGTGGTGCTGGGTGTGCAACAGGGCACAACACGGGCGCAAGGTTCAACGTGTCATGCTCAAACACACCGAAAGGGGAACCTTTTCCCAAACGCTTCCAAATCTTTGGAACTCCATTATTTTTTAACGCGCGAAAGCTTCACGAAACAGCTCACTCGTCTACTGGACACAGCAACTGAAGACTCCGTCCGATGGCGACGCAGGACGAGAAAATCAAGTGGGTGGAGGGTAGCCCCTTCATGGTCGATGGCTTCCGCTTCACCAACCCTCGCTGCAAGCACTACCTCCTCACGCACTTCCATTCAGGTTGAGCCCTAAACACTGCCGTGTTTGTTGTTTATTGATGCTATGCAATGAATGCTCGGTGCTGGTAGAGGCAGTACGGTACATACAGTAGTAGTGTACTACAGTAGTAGAGGAGTTACATTTCGGTACGTTGTGCGTCGTAGCTCGCGCGCTGGCTGCGTTTCTCGCTCGGTCGGATAGAAGCGTTCTTTGCTCCTGACAGCTGATACTTGTGTATCTGTGTCTGGGCTTGGCATGGAGATGGTCTTTTGACTCGTACGCGTATGTCCGACGCGTATCATAAAAGAAGCAGGAAGACACACACCACTCGCGCTTTTTTCTG
Organism: Saccharina japonica; assembly: GCA_008828725.1. NCBI lineage: Eukaryota > Phaeophyceae > Laminariales > Laminariaceae > Saccharina > Saccharina japonica. The sequence continues at coordinate 151,986 of MEHQ01003635.1, forward strand.
TTTCAGTTTTTGTGAGGCCGAAGCCACTCTGGGCCTGTAAAAACTCAACAGCCAACGGCGGCAGCAGGCAGCAGTCGCAAGTTATCAAGAATTAAGACCTTAGACCTTCAAGCACAACAGACAACCAACCAAGCCGCAAGCAGCAAGCAGCAGCAGCAGCAGCAGCTGCAGTTGCCGCGCGAACGAAATCGCGGTTCGTGTATATGATCAGTCGTTGCCCCCACATGCAGTAGTGCACGTCTCTCCGAGGAAGACCAGAACACAACAACGAACATGTCGGTCCAGGTCAGTCACCCAGTCTCAACCTGTCAACCTCCATGATCGCAGACCCGAAAGAAGGTGTCGTAATTTATCTCTTGGGAGCACGAATGCTCGGCGTACCGCCCTCTCCTTCTTGCGTATGAGATATCATGTTCATACGTACTCGTATCATTCGTCTTTTTTATGAGGGAAGAGTTTTACCTCATCATAGCATCTGCATCTATCTCCGTACAAGGGTATGCTCGGAGGATTTTTCTCCCGCTCTCTCTCCGTTGCTGTACGGCGTACGTATGATACGTAGCTTGGCTGTACGTTGCACGTACAGGCAATACCGTATGTGATGGAGTACGAGTGGGTACCTGTACGTACTACTCGTACTCTAATTTTGCTAATTTTTTATTTTCCTTTCTTTCCTTTTCTTTTTCTTTTCTTTTTCTTTTTCTTTTCCTTTCCGTTTCGTATTTATGTTTTTTTCTCGTTTTGTGTGTGTATTCTTAATTCTTCCTATTATATGTATTCGTCGACATCCAAAACACCCAGTCAGTGTCCATGTCGATTCTTCATCCTACAATCATATACCTGGTATTAAAAAAATTAAAAAAACAACAGCTGTGAGCTCGAGGATTTCGTCGAAGCTCATCTTTGCTATTAATAGTTGAGTGTAATACTTCGATCGCGCGTACTTACGGATTTTATATGTCCTCATGTAGGATGTACATCCCGTATGAGGGGGACACAATCTGAGGCTGTAGAATTCAGGGAGTGTGTGTCTATTTGTGGGGGAAGAAATAATTTAAATTAAATTAAAATTAAAATTAAACAGTCTGAAATAAACGTACCAGGTATACATAACATACGTGCGAGAGAGATACAAGTTTTGCGGTCACAAAACCACGACACAAGAGATGCTTAACCCTTGTAGGACTGCAGTCCCGTTTTGGGGACAAACCACTCTAATTCTAATTCATTTGTCCCCAAAACGGGACTCCAGTCCTAGAAGGGTTAAGATACATGGCAATGCACTTGCCTTTCTTACTTTCTTTTCTCTTTCTTTTTTTATCTCCTTCTTCAATGTATACATCTGGTTTGCTTGGTCAGTTGGCGTATGTACGCCAGTCGTACAATATGTAGATCTATCTGCTGTACGCCGGTCGTACAATATGTAGATCTATCTGCCCGCACACCTGGCGAAATTTCTTGTTGTCTTGCTATACGTAGACGTGCCCGCCTGCCGCGTGCCCGCACAGCGACTACGACTATTACCACGTACGCCCCCGTATTTAATAGAGCCTTTCCAGGCGCAGCGGCCCCACGGCACGCCAAAGCTGGCCAGCTGGTCAGTTCGCGTAGATCTGCCCGCACCCTGGCGAATTTCCTTGGATGTGCACGTGTGCCCGCAGAGCAACTACAACGACCCCACGGCCCACGGCACGCCAGCCAAGCAGGCTTCTCGTTAGGGTTCGTAGGGTTAGTTGCGGTTCGGGCTGTTGCTTGTATATGATAGGGGAGGCCAAAAAACAAAAAACGAAGAAAAAGTATCACCGTCGGGTAAATAATGCTGCTGTACAACAGACAACAGCGAAGCAGCAGTCTTGTGCGTGACTTAAGCCCTACCTCGTTTGAAACAATATCTATCGTGTTTTTTTGCGGGCACTTGTGACTTATTACTTGTGAAGCTATTCGCGTCGCGGACAGATAGACCTTCGTATAAAATACCATACATACCGCCGTGGCTGTTTTTGCTGGCTACGAAGACTGTTAGGTTGGAGGTCGAGGGTTCGAGTCTACGTAAGGAGGTTTTTATTCTCAAATGACACCAACTGCTGTCGAGAGCGCATATTGTTATAATATAGCGTGGGAGCGTGGGTAAGCACAATTCGACGAGAGTTGACGAGGGAAGAAGGTGCTGAAATCTTCTCGCGATAAAAATGCAAGGCAAGAACCGTATGAATAGTGGGGGAGGAGAGAGAAGAGCCCACTTTGTGACCCCGGATCTGAGTTACGACTATTAATAGCAGAAGGAGAGCACGAGAGAGAAGGGAAGGGCGAAGATAAAAAATGGGATGGGAAAAGAAAAAAGAAAAAAAGTGTATGTGCGTTACGTACATGTTATGTGTGTGTTCTTCACGTTCTTTCTACCTGTCGACATCCAGTACACCCAGTGTCCGTGCCGATTCCATGTTGCGTGCGTGTTCTCCCGTTCTTTCTACCCGTCGACATCCAGCACACCCAGTGTCCATGCCGATTCTTCACCCTCGACAGATACCAGTTCCGTGGTCGTAAAACTACGACACAGAGATAATTCGTTGCAATGCAGCACAGCAGCTGTTTCATATACATATACGACAGGCACGACCTATCCTGCTAGCAATCCAGGTGCGTGGAAGGGAGAAAACAAAACAAAAGAAAAAGCCAAAAGGAAAAAATAAAGAACACAAAATTTGGGCCATGGCAAATGGCAAATGTCATACGAAGTACGTACGAGTAGGTAGCACATGGTTGTCGAGTCGTTTCTAGGATACAATGTGGTGTCTACGTGTAGTTAAGAGCGCTTGCTTGTTTTGGCTTGTCACGGGACGCTCTTAAATCGGGATACCCACTACTCTGTATACTCGTACGCACTTCGTTTGTGATGTACAAGCGAGAAGTACTACAGACAGTACTATCATGCGCGTAGTGCCCTATTAGCAGTACTGCTGTAGTACAAACATATAATGCGTGTCGGTATCTTTCATATAGTGTACGTCTCTTTAGTTTGTGATAACAGAGCTTGGGTCTCTCTTCTACTGCTGTCGTCGTAAGATAAAAATAATCAACACAAGACACTGCTGGGTGCGCCGGATGTCAACCACGGGTGCCGGCACATGTTGTACATACATACGAGTACGAGCACATATAAGGAAAGAACCTCAAGAACCGGTCCCACGATTTCGGCGGGACAAACTACTTGGAATTAGTGTGGGATACGTTTAGCAGTTCTGAAAGTGTTCACGTAACCCCCTTTCAAGGGATAGCGTAGCGTGTGTGTGTGTGTTCTTTCTTTCTACCCGTCGACATCCAGTCCAAAGCAACGACAACTTTGGTGCTATCGTATTCTATATATACATCAACCGTTTCCGAGCAACGTGGTAGCCTAACGACACAACAGCGGTTAGCACGGGTGTAGGATCGCGTTGTCACTACCCGTGCCCGTACGACTGACTCCTCCTTCCATTGTAACATTGTAACGCGGCACTACCGAAGTCAAACCGCCCCCCCCCCCCCCCCCCCCCCCCCGAATCACACGCATTACGTAGCCGTTGCTGCAATCGTCACTCGCCATTACGGGGTGGGCTAATGTAGTAAATAGAACCGACGGTACACACTAAGAACAGTATATTTACCAGTTTTTACCAACAATATTTGGTCCTATTTACTATGGTCCCCGGTAATACCGTTTATCGTCGATTTTTCCCTGTGAAGTCCTATTTGAAGAGAGTTTTACCGTAAAGGGCGGCATTGGGTTCGGACAGCAGGGGTGCGATCGTTTTTGTGGGCGCTCGATTTTTCCAGAACGGGAAGGTCTTAGCACACCTCGGATAGATCATGATCTATCTGTCGACAGATAGATCATCTACAGATACTCGTAGATCATTTGGTTTCTCACCTGCAGTTGTGAAGAGATTGTGTAGGATCTACATAGTACTACAGATCCAACGCATGAAACATGTGCTAGTTACAGTAGATAGATCGTGCAGATTGTACGGGTCCCACCCGGCTACATGAGCTTCGTATAGATCACACAGATCATGCAAGATCGGGAATAGATCTGCCCTGAAAGGTCTACTGCTTGCAGATCATTAAGTGGGAATGATCTGATCTATCTGATCTGTCCGAGGGGTGGATAAGGTTGCCAATATGCCGAGAACCGAAGGATGTACGTACGTATTTCGTAAAGGTCTTGGTCGAGAGAACCTTCCGAAAATATAATGCTCGGTTTTACCAGGCACCCTTTTTTACCGCCTTGTCGAGAAAACGAAAAAACTAGGATAAAAACGATCGCACCCCCCCCCCCCCCTGGTGCGAACGCAACGCGCTTTGCGGTAATAATGCCAAGGACGCACACACACAGTAGTAGCGTTGTCAGTGGTGGTTTCGTGGCAGAGTCGCGACCTGGGTGTATCGCTGCTGTGTGGAGGCGGCCGAGCCTACGAGCGTTTTAATTTTTATTTTATTTTACATATCATAGCATGCTGAGGGCGCTTTTACTACTACTGTACTCTGTTGCTGTATATACAATACATACGTACATAAAACATACCTGGTACCTGGTTTACATATTAAATGTACATTTGAGGGAAATTCCAAGTAATTTTCCCCCCAAAACAGGAGTTGCAGTGCTCGGGGCCGTGAGAAAACGAGGCTCGTTTTCTCACGGTTCATACGTAAGAACTTGATTTAAGAAAGAGTGCTCAGGGTTGGGTACTCATACTGAGTCCCATATAATGTGCCCTCGTAGCCTCTGCCCAATGGTGGTAAAGTAAATAAGAAATTGAGCCTCGTCGCCAAGCTGACGTTTCTTACTAGACTGTTAATACTAGCGGGCGCCTTCTACAGTTTCGCGAGGAGGTGGTTGTGGTGGTGTGGTGGTGTGGTGGTGTGGTGGTGTCTTTGTTTTGGCGGGGGGTCCGAGCATCATTTGTTGGTCCTTTGCATGTTGTACTCGTAGCGGAAAGAAAGGCCGCCGTTCCCAAAGATACTTGAAAGTAACCAGTCATCATCGCTCAACATGCCAGCATTGCTATTTGCTATTATACAAAAAATGTACCTGGTACACAACACTGCTGTATAAATTGTGACACAACCTGCGCAGATAGCGTAGACGTACGTAGTAGTGATGGGCGGTGACAGCAAAAGGAGCGATTCCGAGCTGTTTCGATATGAATATATGGATATGTAGTATGGGCTATGTATATATGACGGTAAGAATATCTGTTTTTTTACCGCAGCATAGCCCATGTCATATCATACATGATACATGATGTATATACATAGCGTCCGACCGTGCGATAAGAGCCCACAGACGTGTATGAAAGCGTCGAGAACTTGTTACGCTCATTCCGCTGCTGCTATGCTGTGTGGTGTCTTGTCACCTTGGGAAAATATACACAGCAGTAGTAGATGTACCTGTTGTACATACATAATACCACCAAGGACGCAGCTCGACTTTACAGACATTTACCTGGTACTAATTACGCTAGCAGCTGATACAACACATGCTTGTACATTTTACGTCTACGACGATTACTACCGTGCGTGAAAGACTCGGCTTGAATGCTTGAATAGGTCATGGAAATTCTGCAGTCGCTACGAGTACGAACTACTCATACGTACGAACTATCGTATAAGTCTATTTATATATTTATACAGACTACTGCTGTAACTGCTGTTGCTGTGTACTGCTTGTTGCGTTAGTACTATTAATATTGTAGTTGAGCACTTTCGTTCACACATATTTATATATATATATAAATAAATCTCTTATTGACAGGCATGTGCACGGAAGTTGAAGTTGGCTTCAGCGATCGTTGGCACCAACAGTAAACCAAACCCGCCCCCCGGTCGCTACGGGAGGGGACTCGCGCAGCAGCATATAATATTTACATATTTTTCTTCGTGTGGATATCGAATGAAAATCGAGTTCGATGCGATACCGATAACAAAAAAAACGAATCGATACGATTTCGATATTTGATATATACATCGAAGCTTAAGCTTTCGTTCAGTGTAAGCATGATTGAAAATTCGGGGATGCCAGATGCCGGAGGGGATGGAGGGAAAAACGCTTTCGATACGACCTATATCGAAAGTTTGATACTCGTACTCGTATATGATATCGAAATTTTCTACAGTTTGGTATTTCGATATATCGGAACTTTCGATAGTTCGATATATCGAAAATTTCGATAGTTCGATATATCGAAAAAATCGATAGTTCGATATTTCAATATATCAAAACTTTCGATAGTTCGATATTTCGATATATCGGAACTTTCGATAGTTCGATATTCCGATATATCGAAAATTTCGACAGTTCGATATCGAAACTTTCGATACGATCTCCAACACTATGTTAAGCACGCCCCTTCCCCGTTGAGGAGGAAACAAAAAAATCAAAACGTTTCAGTCCAGGTGAGTCAGTCAGTCTGTCACCCAGAGTGTCACCTGCCACCTCCTATGATCGCAGCCCAAGGAGATGGTGTCGTAATTTTATCTTGGGAGCACGGATGCTCCGCGTACCGCCCCTCCTCTCCTCCTTGCGTATCTATTGCTGTTTGTTGTCAACTTGTGTCCGTTGGTTGATACGAGAAATTTGAACAATATTTTATACCGGGTAGGCTGTTTGCGAAGAATTGTTTTTTTTTTCTGTGGGTTCTTGTATTAATATTAATAGTATGCTTCCTACCTGGTACGAAGTACGGTATATACCCTGGCACTAACTATTAAGGCTGTTTCTTAGGGAAGTTCGATTTGTTTCAGTTCGATTTGTTTTTTTCAGCCCATTATTGATGCTTTTGGCCGGGAATGCGGGCTAATCGGCCGTGCGCTTCCCGGGATGAGTGCGCCCAACATCTCAGAGGTATCCAACGCAAAAAAATCCGCTTCTCCATCGAAGCATTTTCAAGTTCTTGAGGTATGTGGCATTTCGAATAATATCCAACAAATAACATTCCAGAGGCACATACTATTCAAAATTTCCGTAATTTCTGACTGGAAAGTACCTTCAAATTGTATTTGATGTCTATTGTTCGATTTGTGAAAATGCTGGATATTTCAAACTGCTTCGATGGAGAAGCGGATTTTTTCGTGGGGTACCTGTGGGATGGTAGAAGAATGCATTCCGAGAAGCGCACGACCCTTTCGACGGCGTTCCGGGTCAAAAACATCAATATATGGCCGAAAAAAACAAATCGAACTGCAACAAATCGAACTTCCCTAAGAAACAGCCTAATAGTAGCAACCTTGACCGACAAAAAGTTAATTGCTGTACGTAGGAAAAAAATGAAATGACCAAAATGACGTTTTGAACCTTTTGGTACAGTAGGTATTCTTGGGTTGAGTAACTCTGCTGTCGATTGGTTATTGCAGGGGACCACAGCAATAGGACCTGCGGTGCACGCAGAAGCCTTATATATTTCCCTACATATGTTTTCCAACAAAACTTGGTTCTATTTTACTATGGTTCCCGGTAATGACAAACGGAGCAACTTCTAATTGGCTACGTACGGTGGCGCCTTAATTCACTCACCTGTTTTTAACCAATCAGCCAGCTTCTCACGTTTGTCGGTTTTCAAATGTCTCTTGTATCCCATAACCAAATTCGATTATCGCAAACACCCGTAATGTATCATGATATCGTACATATGCTAGGCCCATATGCTACTCCGAATATTGGTCGGCGGTCGTTCGTAGAACCTCAGTCGTAGAACCGGCTTAAGCCAGCTTGAGAACCAGCTTGAAAGGTGTTCCCTTGTTTTTTCTGTTTTTTTTTCGGCGCGGTGTTGAGTTTAGAAACTCGCAGTCGTGAGGACCGTATAATGTACGCCAAAATGAGGATTGTACACGCTAGCACAGCCGTCGGAGGGTTTTCCTTACGACAGCAGCAGCAGTATTAATAGTGCAGTATAGGAATCGAGTTTCGATACGACAGTGACCGACAAAACAACCACGTATTCGATTTCGATCTCGATAGTTGATACCACAGGTAGATCGAAGTTTTCGGTACTGTTTGTACATCTAACGCTTGTTGTGATCCCTGCGTAGATCGAAGCTTTCAGTTCAATATCAACATGATTTTTATGTATGAAACTCACGGGGATGCCAGGGGATGGACACCAAAACAGTTTCGATACGATTTATCGAGACTTCGGTATTTCGACACCTTCAATACTATTATACTGCTGTACATCTAACGCCTGTTGTGATCCCTAGATCGAAGCTTTCGATTCAATATCAGCATGGTTTTTATGTGTAAAAATCACGGGGATGCCAGGGGGTGGAGATCAAAACAGCAGTTTCGATACGATTTATCGAGACTTCGATATTTCGAAAACTTGCAATACTACTGCTGTACGTACATCCAACGCTCGTTGTGATCCCCATGACTCGTAGATCGAAGTTTTTGGTTCAATATCAACATGATTTTATGTATAAAAATCACGGGGATGCCAGATGGTGGAGAGCAAAACAATTTCGATACGATTTATGGAGATTTCAGTATTTCGAAACCTTCATATACTACTGCTGTACGTCTAACGCTGTTGTGATCCCTAGATCGAAGCTTTTGTTTGAGTATCAACATTATTTTTTTTGTGTAAAGATCACGGGGGTGCCAGGGGGTGGAGAGCAAAACAGTTTTCGGCACGATTTATCGAGACTTCGGTATTTCGAAACCTTCATATACTACTGTTGTACGTCTAAACGCTTGTTGTGATCCCTAAATCGAAGCTTTCCGTTCAATATCAACAGTATTTTTTATGTGTAAAAATCACGGGGATGCCAGGGGGTGGAGAGCAAAACAGCAGTTTCGATACGATTTACCGATACTTCGATATTTCGAAAACTTGCAATACTACTGCTGTACGTACATCCAACGCTTGTTGTGATCCCTCGTCTCTCTGCGGACAAGAGAGAGAGAGTGCTCTTGTCTGTTGAGCTATAGACAACGACACGTTGAGCGACAAAGTTCGGGGAGAGCTTGAGGAGGACAGGAAGACAAGCGAGGAGGGGGTGAGAGGGGGGCGTCCATCGCACGCCCTCACGTTTGATGACGATGACGATATATCATCACGGCAGTAACTCATTTCTCCGATATCTCGGCCGTCGTCACAAAGCGGGCTACACAAAAAAAGCGTCTCCATGATGAGAGAAGACTAATAAGTCCCCCTATATAGGTACAAACATTTCGGCAGTGTATACCAATACGCGAGGGAACGGCGGTACTGCCGTGGTAATTCGATCCCGCACCACTTGCAACTAATTCATACCAGGAACATACGCATGGTGCATATGTATGTTTTAAGTAATGCCAGGTATGTACACCCGAAACAATGAAAAAAGAAAAGTATGAAGAAGGGCTACGTAAAGTAGAAAAAAAAGAAAAAACCGAGAAAAGGACACTTTTAGGGTCCGTTCTTAACGACCCGTATGTCGTCCGGTCCAATGTTTCAGTTTTTTTTCCCTGATTTTTTTCGGCTTTTACTGAATAGCGGAAAGGGGAGTTTTATTTTGTCACAGACACGGTGGGCTAGCTCGTTGATACAATCTTCCACCGGACATTGAACCGTCACTATCATATTAGCCGCGCTCCGCGGGAATCATGTGCACGGTGGTTGAACTGGAGTCGGCCTGGCCAGGAGTCAAGGCGTCCGTGCCTCGGGCTGTGGATTCATTGCAGCAAGCCTTCGCCTTGGCAACGCCCCAAGCGACAAGGTGGCATACCTGGGATAGATCATGATCATATCTAATCTGTCTACAGATAGATCATGATCTAGGTCATCTACAGATAGATCATGACCTAGATCATCTACAGATAGAGCAGGATCTACAGTAGATCATCTACAGATAGATCATGATCTAGATAATCTACAGACAGATCATGATCTAAATAATCTACAGATAAATCATGATCTAGATCATCTGCGGATAGATCATCTAGTTGTGAGAGTTTGTGCAAGATCTGTTTAATACGTGGTACAGATCCAACCCTCGAAACATGGGATATGCTGTAGATCGTAAGAGATTACAAGGGTTCGTTCGTTCCACCCGTCAACACGAGCTATAGATCTCACCCCAAGATCGCGAATATTTACGTAGATCTGCCTAGTAAGATCTAGATCATGGGAGTTATTATTCGATGATCTGTCCCGAGATGTGCAAGATTTTTTCGGTTATTCCCCTCAAGTGCTTCTTGGCGAGTTTGGCTCGCTCGGTCGACTCGATGAAGAAAGCTCACCGAGCCCACTGCTGTTCTTTCTGCGAACGGCCATGGCCTGCGAGTGTCCTTGGGAATGACGACCCTGGTCTGTCTTGTGCGCTCGCTATTACATACTCGAAGTGGTGGCGCGGCGGCTCAAGCGACGCGTGCGCCTGCAGGTGCGGCTGCCCCGTTCCTCTGCTCGCACCCTTTTTGCCGGAGACCCTAAAGGCTTTTTTCCTTTTTTTTTTACCCCCAAAAATATATTTTTTTTTACTCTTGGTGCTTTTGTTTTCAGCGTTTTTTTAAAAACCTTTTTTGGTTATAGGTTCTGACCGAAAAACATCGTCCTTGAATGCTGACAAAAAAAGCGATTTTTCGTTTTTGTTTTTTTTCCCCGTAAGTACGCGCGATCGAAGTATTACACTCAGCTAGCAAAGATGAGCTTCGACGAAATCCTCGAGCTCACAGCTGTTGTTTTTTAATTTTTTAATATAAAAACTTTCGTTAAGAACGACTTTTTTTCCCGTATACTTCGTATAAATACTTTCGTTAAGAACGACCCTTATTAACAGTAGGGACATACGACGTAACGTAAAAAGGGAAGCTCATGGAATGTGCTTCGGTGGGTTGTATATAGTATGATAACAACGTGTCATACCAAGGAAAGCTCATGGAGTGTGCTTTTTGGGGTGTGTTGTGGTGTGTGTGACGCTCCTATTAATGGTGTCCGGAGCGCAGGGGTCGTTCCGGAAAGATAGAGGTGACGAATCTTCCCCCCGAGACTGTCTCTAGCAGAGAATGCGAGCGAAGTTCTCGTGGCTACATATTATAGGGGTTTCCTGTATATGACACAAGGAGGCGTATTGATGATTCGCAGGGCTGGGACCCACATTAGCTCATGGAATATGCTTCGGTGGGTTGTATATAGTATGATAACAACGTATCATACCAAGGAAAACTCATGGAGGGTGCTTTTTGGGGTGTGTTGTGGTGTGTATGACGCTCTTACAACAGTGTCCGGAGCGCAGGGATCGTTAAAAAACGTAGAGGTGAAAGTTCTTCCCCCCGAGACTGCCTCTAGCAGACAACGTGAAGGACGTTCTCGTGGCTACTTAGGGGTTTCCTTTGTATGACACTATTAATAGGAGGCGTAGTGATGATTCGCAGGGCTAGGATTCACATTAGCTCATGGAATTTGCTTCGGTGGGTTGTATATAGTATGATAACAACGTGCCATACCAAGGAAAGCTCGTGGAGTGTGCTTCGGGTAGGTTGTGGTGTGTGTGTGACGCTCCTATTAATAGTGTCCGGAGCGCAGGGGTCGTTCCGGAAAGATAGAGGTGGCCATCCCCCCCCGAGACGGACTGCCTCTCGCAGACAACGGGAGGGACGTTTTCGTGGCTATATATGGGTTTCTTTAACACCTGGTATGCGACACTATTATAGAAGGCGTGTTGATGATTCGCAGGGCTGGGACCCACAAGCAGTAGTAATAGTAATACTTCGCAAACATCTTACGTACGCGTACACAAAAAGGGTATTATAAGCTTGCAAAGATGCGTTTCGACGAAATTGTCCTCTGTCTCAAAGTTGTTGTCTTCAATGTTTTAACCAATACTTCGAAGTATATAGACACGTGCTGCTGAAGTTGATTTGAGTACTTTCTTTGGTATTATAGCTCTGTTAAATCGCAGATGCGCCCGTAACATCAATTCCGACACCCCCACTGGCACCCCCACTGCTGTTAAGCGTACATTTTTTACGACACCAGGCAGGGCAGGGTATAACTAAATTAAAACGTTTTTCGTAAAAAATCGTCCAGAATTCCCACCCCACTGGCGTGTTTTTTCTTTTTTTCCTTTTGGCCTTTTAAGGGAGCGTGGCTTCGTCTCGCCTTTTTTGTCGTGCGCCCCCTGGCTCTATATGCTGTCCCAGTAGCAACTCTAGGTGGACCGATTTAATTGAGTTTTAGTATTTTAACTGTTATTATTTTCCCGATTTGTTTCATGTTTCTTGTGACAGTATACCTGGGAAAATATTTGTTATATTACAGGGAACCATAGTAAATAGAACCAAATGTACGTAAAAATAGGGAAATATCTTGGTTTTTGTCTGTACCGTAGGTCCTGTTTACTACATTAGCCCACCCCGTAATAGTAGGTGTACGAAAGTTAAAGTTGACTCCCTCGGTCATGTTCTCCCACCAAACCGGTCCCCCCCCCCCCCGGTCTGTGCGCCTTCCAACAAAACACCAAACCGTTCGCGTGCTATGGTTTCACAATGCTGGTTCGGTTTCGCTTCGCTATCGTGCTCTCACAGTAAGTACGTGAAACAAGCTGTACGAACAGCAGCTTTTATGTATTATAATTCATACATTAGATAGTAGATAGACGACTCCCAAAAAAGAAACGCGCCAAGTGTTTCAATTGAAATAAACGAGAGAAGAAAAGAAAAGAAACGGGCAAGGTTAACGGCCTGTACAAAAAAAGGCGGGGTGGCTAACCTAGATATTGAGAAGAAAAAAAAAAAAAACTCAGTTGTGAGATCGCATACTTCCTCAAATCTCATTGTTGCAAGCTTGTTGTGATACTTGTATTATATGAGACGGAGACCTAAAACATGATACTCCCGTAGTACTTGACGTGAATTGACCACCCCCTCCCAGGAACGGTATAACAATAGCAAAACGCTTCTGTGTAATATATATATGGAAACAACGTAATGAGTGCCCAAGTAAGCTGTTGGAGGTGTCTCTACTGTAGTAAGTGTAGGAACGGTGCTTGCTCCGTCTCGAAAGGGATGCGTGATCAAATGGCCAAATGACAAAAGGCAAGCAACAAATGAGTACGCCACCTTTCATTCGATTGCGGCCATGCACGACATGAGTACACCCCCCCCCCCCCCCCCCCCCCCACTACTAGTAGATTGTAGCGAGAAAACGATCACTATCTTAGGGGATAGATGGTGGCCACAGGCGGCGAAACAGGAAGGGGCTAGGATTAGCAAAAACAATATTTGTGATATACGGAAACAACGTAATGAGCGCCCAACTATTGTTGGAGGTGTCTCTATTAGGAGTAGGAACGGTGCTCCGTCTCGAAAGGGATCCGTGGTCAAATGGTCAAGTGAAAAAGGCAAGCAACAATGAGTAGGCCACCTTTCATACGACTACGGCCATGCACGACATGAGTACACCCCCCCCGTCTAGGGTCATACGACTACGGCCAAGCATGAAAATGAAGTACACCCCCCGCCACCCCCCCTCCCCCTCTCTCGCCACGAACAGACCACACGACCGGGCTGTACAAGTCCTTCTCGGCGGGCACGATCTACACCTCTCGGGGCACGGCCAATCTCATCACCGAGCTCATGGGGGTCAACCCCGAGCGCGTGGTGGCCCTTCCCATGAACAAGCCGGTCATCGTGGCCGGCTTCGAGCTGACGCTGCTCGACGCCAACCACTGCCCCGCCGCCGTCATGTGAGAGCCGCCCTGTCGTCTCGTGTCTTATCGGGTCGGATCGGGTCGGGTCTTATCGGGTCGGGTCGGGTCGGGTCGGATCAAGTCGCGTCGGACCAAGTTGGGTCGGGTCAGGTCGGGTCGGATCAAGTCGGGGCAGGCAAGCAACTAATGTGTACGCCCCCGCCCCCCCGCTTCGCAGAGCTTGGTGCTAGCAAATGTCTGTCTGGTCGGTGAAAACCCGACATACTCTGGTCCCGGCATTGCAGGGATGCGAGGGTCTATGGTCATACGACTACGGCCATGCATGAATACCGAGTACCCACCCCCCCCCGCCTGGTCGGTGAAACCCCGACATGCTCCGTCCCGGCATTGTCGGGATGCGAGGGCCTATGGTCATACGACTACGACCATGCATGAATACCGAG
>MEHQ01003635.1:167614-202857 GCA_008828725.1 Saccharina japonica
CCTGACCTGAAAAAAAAAAAAAAAAAATTTTTTTTTTTTTTCCCCCCCCCCCCCCCCCCCCCGCCCCTTCCACGCCTCCACCATACCGCCACAGGTTCGTCATCCGCGACCCCCGCCCCGGAGGCCGCACGACATTACACACGGGCGATTTCCGCGCCGACAAGTCGGTCTGCACGAACCCTGTCGTTGCTTCGCTCAAGGGCAAAGTGGACTCGCTGTACCTCGACACCACCTACTGCGGCCCGCGGCACGCCTTTCCGGACCAACGCAAGGCAAGCGCGGATGGATGCCTGGTGGTGACGGGGGTACCGTTTACTCTGGTCCTCCGTAGTAGTCTAGTTGTTTGTATTTGTGCCTGTATTATGTAGCAGTTGAAAGTACCGTATGTAGACGCAAGTGCCGATGTGTACTTCTGACAGCGCATTGCATGTTGTTCTTCTGCGGCGTCTTTTTTTTTTCTGCAAGAAAAATCTCGACGACCAGGAGGAGTGTGTGTGCGTGTGCGTGTGCGTGTTTTTTTTTTTTTCAGGCAGTCACTGTTGCTGTCTCGGGAGTATCTGGCGCTTGTTGGGTTCCGCGCGGGTGGTGGGTCTTAACATATATATGTTTTGCGTAGGTGTCCTTTGCACTGCTGCTGCTGCGGTACTCAATACTATTGCCATCGCCTTAGTTTCAACTGTATGAATATTATTAATAGTTTATCTTCAGTTCATCCTTAACTCATTTTTGTTCGTGTGTTTCGTTTTTGTTTACTTTTCACTCTCAACTTCGTTTTGTTTTTGTTTTGTTTTTGTGGGTTATTATAGCCTTTTTTTTCAAACCCTCATCAAACCATTTTTTACTCTCTGTGATGAGCACACACACATTATTATTTTTTGTTATAATTTTTTTTTTCTTCTTCTCCAACCTTTTTTTTTTGGACCGCTAACGGCGCACGCACACACAGGTGCTCGCTCAGGCGGCGTGTTTGGTGCGGACCGAAATGGAGCGGAACCCAAACACACTCTTCCTCGTCGGAACGTACTCGATCGGAAAGGAAAGAGTGCTAGAGGCGGTGGCAAGGGCAGCCGGCAGCCGGTGGGTGCACGCACAGCTTCCACCCCCCCCCCCCCGCCTTACAAGCGGTTAATAGTAGGATGCAGCTCACCCTTCATGCGACTCGCCCAACATCTCACGTTTCGCTTCGCGCTTGGTGCTAGCAATAAATGTCTGCCTGGTCGGTGAAAACCCGACATGCTCCGCCCCGGCATTGTAGGGATGCGAGGGTCTTGTGGTCATACGACTACGGCCATGCATGAAAATGAAGTACACCCCCCCCCACCCCTGTCCCCCATCAGGCGCAACGCCTTTTGGTGCTGCGAGCGCGTCGTTTTCGCTGTTACATACCGCTGGCCAGCCGACGGGGCGTTTTGCCTCTGTTTTTTGCCAAGCCAGTTGATGGTGGTGGCGGGATGCGTTATAGGCTCCCGATTTGATTTGTAGAACGCGAGGATCGCGCACCCTGCGGGACCGCTGCATGAGTAGGTCCGGGTCTAAATGGGCGTGTTGGGATACTACTTTTAGGCTCCGACTCCGACTTGATTTGTTGATTTATTGAGATGACCCGCCCTGGTGTGTATGCGACCGACCGCTCTATTACTGCTGTACATAACCGGGGACCCTACAGTAGTGGACCTACACAAAAATACTACCAGTATATAATTAAGGGGACCATAGTAAATGCTAGTAAATAGGGCCTACGGTATACGTACACGAAAGCCTTCCAAGTATATATTTTTTATCTATTTTTACTACCAAATGTTTGGTCCAGGTATTTACGACATGGTTTCCCGTAATACTCTGCTGTACTCGTACTCGTATATAGCGCGTTTTGCGTTGTGTAGTTCCATCACCCCCCGAGGGTTTCGGTTTGGTTTGGTTTCGGACGGCTCGCGGCTGCAGCGCCTGCCTCCCTCCCTCCCCCACTGCCCCACTGAGGGCCTTCTTGCTTTAGCTTGCGAGAGTTTTTTTTCTTTTTTCTTTTTTGGCATGCAGAACAACGAAATCGATTTTTTGTCTACTGCTGTACGAGCGTAGTATATACGTGTAGACGTTGATTTCGGGAACTCTCTATGAATACCTAGAATAAAATATGTGTGTAATTACGTATTATACGAGTATTTAGTATTTACTGCAGTAATAAGTATTTAATTACCCGTACGTAGTTATATTTGTTTTAGAGCATAGTTCGCCACTACAACACCGAAAGCGCCAACGGCCTATATATGATACAGCAGTACAACTCCCGAACGAGTCATCACCACGGTTTCAGTTTGTTTTGACGCTTCGCTGCCCGTTCAGCGGTACAAACCAGTACCCTTCGGGTAGTTGGCACCGCCTACTCGTGCTTGAACGCCCGCCCCCCCCCCCCCCCCCCCCCCCCCCCACTAAAGCCGGAAAAATTAACCCTGAGGTCGTAATTTTTATTTTGTAAGCCGCTGCTCCCCTGTCCCTTATACAGCTCGAAAAACTAAACCACCGTGATGGCAATTTTCTAAAGTTTACAATTTTCTAAATTTTACAATTTTCTTCAAAAAAACAATTTCTTAAAAAAAACAATTTTCCAACCAAAATCCACATTATATCATACTCGTATTATACTATTTTCTAATTTTTTACTTGTACGAATTTCTCTGTTTTTTTTTTTATATATATATATATTTTTATCAACACGGGTACCAGGTGTCTCGTGAGCTCCCGCAAGGGCCGGATGATGCGCCTTTCCGGTGCGTGGGTCGACTCGGCCTACACGACGCACGACGCCTCGACGGGCGGCGGGCTAGACGGCAGCCAGCACGCCCGCGTCCGGGCCGTCCCCCTCAACGAAACCAACTCTCCCAAGTCGCTCCTGCACTTCCTGGAGGAGGCTAGAGCGTCCGGCGCCCCGTTCACCAGCGTGGTCGGGGTTAGACCCACCGGTTGGACTCACACCAATAACGCCTCCACCAACACCACCACCACCACGCCAAAGGGGGGAGGGAAAAGCGCGGCGTCTCCTGCTGGGGGGGAGGAGTTCAATGGACGGCGGCTGCGGCCTTCCCCCCTAAAGGCGGGGGGTCGGGGTTCTTTTGAGGGAGCGGCCGCGTCCTCCTTGGCGAGAGAAGCGTGGCCGTCACCACCACCACCACCATCGCCGCGGCCACCCCGACAGGAACAGCTGGAAAATTTCCGGAGTCGGTGCGAGGATGGGAGCGGGGAGTTTGGAGCGCGGTGGGACGACGATGACCAGGACGACGAGTCCGCGGCTTGGGGAGGCGGTGGCGACGAGGAGGAGGAGGAGAAGGAGACGGGGGCGGAGAAGGAAGAGGGTGGGGGAGGGGGAGGGGGAGAGGAACGAGGAGGAGGAGGAGGAGGGATAAGTGCGGAGGGGGTGAAGGTTGACGAGCCTGGGACTTTTGCCTTCGCCGTAGCCAACTGCTTCGCTTGTTTGGCGCCGGGGGAGCCGGAAGAAGCCGTGGGTGGAGGGGGGTGCAAGGGTGTAGCCACAGCCAGCGGCGGGACCGAGGAGAAGGGGGAGAAAGGGGAGGAGAGGGCGACGGGGCGAAGAGTGACGAGGGTGGGTATGGGGCAAGCGAAGCGTCCGTCGGCGCTGCCGCCTGTCTCTCCCGCTGGAGGGAGGTGGACCGGAAAGAAGCCGTGGGTGGAGGGGAACGCGAGGGTGTACTCGCTGCCTTACTCCGAGCACAGCTCCTTCACGCAGCTGAGGGACTTCGTGCGAGCAGTCCGACCGAAGTGAGTGTATGCTCGTGTCATGAGCGCTATGTTAGCGCCGGGGCAGGCCAGAGTTGAAACGAAGACCGTTCGGCGTATATCTCTGTACCTCCCCTCTCGTTCCCTCCGACTAGAGCCGTTCACGACATGAGTACACCCTCCCCCCCCCCCCCCCTTGTCTCCGCTACAGGCCGTTCGCACGACTGCAGGGTCCCCCCCCCCCCCCCCCCCCCCTTCCCTTCCCCCTTGGAAGCTTAGTAGGATGCAGCTCACCCTTTCATGCGACTCGCCCAAAACACCTCACGGTGCTTCGCGCTTGGGTGCAAGCAAACAATGTCTGCCTGGTCGGTGAAAACCCGATTTGCTCCGACCCGGCACTTGTAGGGATGCGAGGAAGGGTCTATAGTCACACACGACTGCGGCCATGCATGCATGATAAATGAGTGCACACATGCACACACCCTTCAAAGCCGCACCGGGCGTACGTGTGTTTCATGGTTTCTGCCTGGTAGACCGGTAGCAATAATACTTCTGATTCCGGCTCGACTACTGCCCTACGTACTTAATTCAGTCCTTTGCAGCACTCAATCGCTTAATCATCCGCTCATCGTGGCGCTCAATTGTTTCCGTAATTCCTGCTTGTTTACGTACGATCCTTGCTGCCGCGTTTTTTTTTTTTTTTTTTTTTTGCGAAAAAAAAAGGTCGTGCTTCACGCGGTTACTATTAATAGCAGCCTCTCTCCCCTGTCGGCAAGGTTAACTATTATTAGACCATGCAGTCCCGTTTTGTGGGCACAAAACACTTGGAATTAGAGTCAGATTTTAGGTGTACGTATCTTGGAATCAAAAGTGCGGTACAAAAAGGGGTAGCAAGGCTTCATTTCACCCCTGACGAAAAAAAGAGAAGAAAAAAAAGAGTTGTACGCTCCCGTTCTTAACTAACCCCTGTTTTTTCTTTTGTTTTCTTTTTTTCTTGTCATCGTTGCTTCTTAATTGTATTTTTTCCTGCAGGAAAATCGTCCCCACAGTTAACGCGTCCTCGGCGCCTGCAGTGGAGAAGATGCTTCGCCATTTCTTGGACTTCATGGACCTCTCCCTTGATCGCAGGCGCCTGGACTCGTACTTCGGCAAGAGCGCGACTACCCGCGCCATCACCAACGGCGGCGGCGGCGGCGGCGGCGGCGGCGGCTCTCCTGCGCCCAGCGAAGCGTCAAGAAACTCGCCGCAAAAACGGCCTAGAGTCACGGGCGGTTGCGTCAGGCTTCGCCCTCGCTCGGCCAAGAAGCCCTCGCAAAAGGGCCAACGAGAGGCTTCTGTGCAGCATCTTTCTGTGATGGGTCTCGCGGCGGGTCGACGGCACCATCCCCTGTCCCCGGTAACGGATCGTTTTGAGTTACGCAGCGCGAGGGAGGACGGGGAGGAGGGCTTGCGCCGCGCGGTGGTAGAAGCGGCGTACCCTCTCGTCGCAGGAAAACGGGCCGGGGCGGGGCCGACGGCTATGGCGCCACCGCCGGCACCGACGGCGGCTAGCGCTGCGAAAGATGGTAGCACTGACGCTAGCGCTAACTCTTACGCTGGCGTTGACGCTAACGCTAACGTTGACGCTAACGCTTACGCTAACGCCAACGCTAACGCTTACGCCACTGCCGCCGCCGCCGCTGCTCCTGCCGCCGATATCCATGTCAATGTCAATGTCAATGCCAATGCCAATGTCAATGCTGTCGCGAATATCCCCGCCACCAGCCCTGCCGGCGCGGGCGCGGGTGCTGGTGGAAAGGCTGGAGTTGACCTGCACCTCGTCGACGTGGAAGCTCAGAGGGCGATCATGGAGGACATCGAGCGGCGGAAGCAGAAGAAGCCGAGGCAAGCGCAGGGCGAGAATAAGGGGCCAGCGGCGGCGTCGGCGGCGGCGGTGGCGGCGAGAGGGTTGCTGCTGAGCCCGCGGCAGAGGCTGATGGCGTCGAGCGCCGCGTCCGCCGGGGAGGGGACGGCGCCCAACACTCCCCTAGTGCGACTAGCCGCTGGAGGGGAAACCCCTCAAAAAGTAAAGGTTGTTGTCCAGGTGGCCGGAGAATGGAATGACGCTTTCGGAGATGGGGGTTACGCTTCCCGGAGCCCAACGAAGCCGGTGTTTGTAGCTGGAAGCACACCTCAGGGAAGGAGTCCAGCGAAGCACCTGTTTGTAGCTGAAAGCACGACACCGCAGAAAAAGAGCCCAACGAAGCAGGTGTTTGTAGCTGGAAGCACAGCACCGCAGGGGGGGGGATGGGGGACGGCGGACAGCGGTGCGGGCAGCGTTGCGGGCGTAGTTGAGAAAAAAATGCCTCC
Source organism: Saccharina japonica (assembly GCA_008828725.1). NCBI lineage: Eukaryota > Phaeophyceae > Laminariales > Laminariaceae > Saccharina > Saccharina japonica. The sequence goes on from MEHQ01003635.1 coordinate 173,693, forward strand.
TCAGGAGAAGAAGTTCTTGGTGGGCGGGGGCGAAGGAGCGTCCGCGCTGGCCCCCGCGGCTATGGACATCCGTGATTTTTTTGGGCAGAGGCGGTGAGAGGCGAAGGCATGGCATGAAACGACCGATACTGGGGCAACTTGTCGCGGTGGGTCGCGGTCGGAGTCTACCCTCGGCTTCGTGAGAATTGGTGGTGGTGATATCCAGCACACACGAGCACAGCTGCCGCGGAGTGGGCCGGGGCACGGCTTCCGTGGAGCGGGCCGGGGCACAGCTGCCGCGGGCCGGGACTGGGGAAGGCATGGCGGCGGTGGCCTGCTACTGCTGTATGTTGTGTACAAAATGTGCCAACATGCAGAGCTACTGCAGTGTATACCTGGCACTATGTATACCTGTCTGTTGTGTAGATCTACTGCTGTGCACGTGCGTAGTCTAGAGCTACTGTACGAGACCTGGAAGGCTTTCGTGCGATTTTGCAGCGCAGGAAACCTATGAATAGCGTCCTGCAGAAGATCTACTAGATATTGTACGTAGAGCTACCTGTGTATGGAAGGGCTTTCGTGTGGTTACAGCGAAGTCAAACCTATTGATGATATATACAGTAGTAAGTGTCCAGTAAATCTACTGCACAGTAGAGATACGCTTGGAGGACGACAAAAGTTGCTGCAGCGCGGTCAAACCTATTGAAAATAGATACCAGGTAAGTAAGTGCTCAGTAGACCTACTGACTGTACGTAGAGGCTACTGTCGGAGGACTTTCGTTTGGTTCCAGCGCGCAGTAAACCCCTTTCTTTTTGCCTTATGGGAGTAGAAGACGGCTATCTTTCACGCGTGCTACATGGAACCACTCCGACGCAGCGGCACTTTCTTTTTGCCTTTTGCACGCACCCGCATATTATACCGGCGGAGGTGTGTGTGTGTGTTTTTTTTTTCCGACCGATGTATTAGTTGCGGTGCGCTCGTCAATTTTTTTTAAAATAGTTTGAGAGGCAGACAGACAGACAGACAGACAGACAGACAGACAGGCGTACAGTAGGCAAAAAGCGCCTTCTATGTATAGTACAAAACCGGGGGCGAGTTTTTTTTTTCAAGTTGTTGCTGCTAGTGCTGCTGCAAGTATAATACGATAGTGGTGCGATCGACAGTTTTTTTTTTCAATTTTATAGTTTGACAGGCAGACAGGCAGGCAGACGTAGTATGCAGTACGGAGGCAAAAGCGCCTTCCATGTATAGTACAAAACCCGGTAGAGTTTTTTTTGTTTACGTTTGTTTTTCTAAGTTGTTGCTGCTGGTATTATATTGTGGTCGGTGCTGCTGCAAGTATATTTACGACACTGCTGTTTGTACGCGCAGGGTCGTACGTACAGCAGTACCAAGAGCACATATATATTTTGGCGTTGCTGGGTGCACAGCAGTGCACAGACAGGTGGCCGCCGCCCCCCCCCCCCCCCCCCCCCCCCCCTCCCCCCCGCCGCCTCTTTCACAAGGCGGGCGTAAACTAATCCTTGTGAAGACGTTGACCAATGTTAGTAGCAAAAACCTCACGAGGTTGTCGACAATCTCTCAATTCGGTACACGCCTAATTATGTGGTGCACTGTGTTCACAATATCTCCACAGGGATTTGTTTTTTTATGCCCTCATTGCGCACGGGGGGGGGGGTCTCGACCACCTGTGTGTGGCTTTTTTTTAGGACGCCCCTTTGCCCCGAGCCGCGGGGGCACCGCACGCTCCTACGCAGAGCGGCCATTATATCGGACACGCGGTGCTGGTGGTAAAATAACCGTGGAGGTGTGGACGGCTGGTGGTATAATATGGAGGATGTGTTTTAGACGGCTGATGGTAAAGCCGTGGAGAAGATGTATGGAACGGCTGGTGGAAAAGAAAACTTGGGAGATGTATGGACGGCTGCTGGACGGGAAAAAAACGTGGAGAGATGTTTGGACTTCTGGACTGGTAAACCCGTGGAGGTGTTTGGACCGCTGGTGGTGGTGGTAAAACCGTGAGGTGTTTGGACGGCTCATGGTAAAACCGTGGGAGATGTTTAGACGGCTGAGGTGAAACCGTGGAGGTGTTTGGATGGCTGGTGGAAAAAACCGTGGGGGTGTATGAACGGTTCATGGTAAAACCGTGGAGATATGTTTAGACGGCTGCGTGGGAAAAAACCGTAGAGGTTGTGTGGACGGTTGACGGTAAAACCATGTAGATGTTTGGACGGCTGGTGGGAAAAAACCGTGGAGGTGTTTGGACCGATGGTGGCTAAACCGTCGAGGTGTTCGGACGACTGAATGATGGTATAACCGTCGAGGTGTTTGAACGGCAGGCCTGGTGGTAAAACCGTCGAGAGAGGTGTATGGACGGCTGGTGGAAAATAACCGTCGAGGTGTTTGGACGGCTAGTGGGAAAAAAAACCGTGGAGGTTGTTTGGACGGCTGATGGTAAAAAACTGTGCAGATGTTTGGTCGGCTCAGGGTAAAGCCATGTAAATGTTTAGACGGCTGTGGCTGGTGGTAAAGCCGTGGAGACATTTAGTTTGGGTTGATTGTTTTATGGTACTACTCTGTACTACTTGTTTTTTTTTTTGGTGGTTGTATTTATCGAAACGGTTAGAGGCCGTTTGGAAAAACAAATGCGTATTAATCGTAGGTTCCGAGCTTCTGAGTTGGGGGCGGGTGTGCTCGATGTCTTGCATGGCCGCAGTCGTTGACTAAAAGAGACCCTCGCATCCCTACAAGGCCGGAACGGAGCACGTACGTTGGGTTTTCGCCAACCAAAGCAGACGACATTGATTTGCTTGTGCACCGAGCGCCAAGCGCCGTGATGTGTTGGGCGATGAGGCGCATGAACGGGTGAGCTGCATCCTACTAAGAACCGCTTGTGAGGCGGACTTGCATATTATGGACGACAGACGGCCTCCAATGAATTGGTGGATTTGGTTTCTGGTGGGGGGGGGGGAAGCAGTGTTATTATTGCGGACGGGTGGGGATGGACGGATGCGTTTGGAGTTCTCGAGACAGAAATCCTCTAGGTAAAAAAGCCTGTGGGGGATGATGGCAAAAAAGGAGCTATATACCACAGGTACGAAAGAGACATCTATCTGGTAAAAAGTGCGTTTGATCCAGATGGCGGGGGACACGTACGTATTCGTCCCACCTCTCGGGCCACGATCGACACGACTCTGCCAACAGCTCTTCTTGCAGCCAACCCCTATCCTCTCAACGGCCCCTTTTGACCTCGCGGGTGGTGGGCTAGGCCGAACGCTGTGTCTTGCGTGTAGCCAATGCCACGAGTGTGTCTTTGCCTCCGTGACAATGAATGTGAGATCAACAAACATATTGTACTATATACCAGTACGTACGAACCGTTCGTGTCTCGGATTTTTATCGCAAGACTTTCTTCAGCCCTTTTTTTTTTCCTCATCTCGTCGACTCGCATCGAATTGTGGTCCCCCCCTTACTACTGTAGATTACTTACACTGAAGTATTTGTTGCCATGAAATGTTGTGCAAGAGAAGTACACGCTTCCTGAATTCTACGAGCAGCCTCAGATTGTGTCCCCCTCATACGGGATGTACATCCTGCATGAGGACAACATATAAAACCCGTAAGTAAGCGCGGTCGAAGTATTACCCTCAGCTATTAATAGCAAAGATGAGTTTCGACGAAATCCTCAAATCCTCGATCTCACAGCTGTTTTTTTTTTTTTTAATTTTTCATTATACTCAAGTATCGTACTCGTATAGATGACCCACTCGCGATAAATATGTGCGCAACAAGAGCGGGGTCACACCACCCGGCAAACCTGATCTAGATATTTGGCAACAAACAACACAAATCAGGGATCTATCTGTCCCGAATTTTGTCCCGCAAGTAAAGATCATTAAAATCGGGATCCAGAAGATCTAGATCATTGAACGGGGACCTGATGTGTCCCATATATTGAAGAAGAAAAAAAGTCACCGACTCCTCCTGTAAATACTTCGAGGTATTCGTACAGCACTCTCTAGACCTACTTGTGTTCAGTGGTCGCCATCACTGCATGCATGCAGTGCCTCCCGACTCCACTCCCCGATCCCCTCCCTTTGGTTGGTGGCGTTATTCCGAAGGAGGAAGAGGAGGAGAGGCCAGCTTCGAGTCATTCCCCGACGAGCTGCTCTTCTTACTTTTACACCAAAAAAAAAGGGACAGCAAGAAATAATACGTGTCGAGCAGAACCATACCCCGTGCACGCAAAAAAAAAAAAAAAAAAAAAAAAACGTGTCGAGCAGCACCCATCCCCGGGCCCGAAAAAAAAAAAAAAATCGGGGCGGAGAAAAACAAACCCCCGTCCCCCAAAAAAAAAAGAAAAAAAAAAACGGTGCGGAGAAAAACCAACCCCCGGCCCCCAAAAAAAAAAGAAAAAAAAAAACGGTGCGGAGAAAAACCAACCCCCGGCCCCCAAAAAAAAAAGAAAAAAAAAAACGGTGCGGAGAAAAACCAACCCCCGGCCCCCAAAAAAAAAAGAAAAAAAAAAAACGTGTCGAGCAGCACCCATCCCCGGGCCCGAAAAAAAAAAAAAAACCCCCCCGTGTAAAAAAAAACCTATTCAGAAAAAAAAAAAGGGTGGGCCCCCCCCCCCCCCCACGAACTGGCCCCACGTACGTCTTTGGGGACAAACTGCTTGGAATTACAAGTAGTGTGGGAGGGATTGTTTTCTTCAGTTCTGAATCACCCTTTCTGGCATATACTGCAAAAAAAAACAAAACGCCACACTACGTACGGGGAATATCAAGCAGTTTACACCTCGGGCAGATCATCCACAGATCATATATTAATAGATCATCTACAGATCATCTAGATCATCTACAGATCATACAGATCATCTAGGTAATCCGCGCAGCTCCTCACCGGCTGTTGTGAGAATTTGTGAATCGTGCCTGAACAAAACGTGGGCGTGCAGTTCTTAAAATGGGGGAGATACGAAAAGCGCCCCGGGGAGGACGAAGACACGACCATGAGTACGAACTGTTTTTAAGCTTTACAACAACCAAAATTCCCGAGAGCTTTATGTTATGTGCGCTAGCTACTCTCACTATTAGAGCAAACAGGCACCAGGTATATACTACACCAGAGTTACGCTGCGGTGTACAGACGGGCGGAAGGAAGGAAAGGAGGAAGGGATGGGGCGAGGGAGGGAGGGAGGCAGGGAAGGCGGACTCTGGCTCTCGCGGTAAGCATATACCAACGTCCCGAAATAGGAGGAGATTTTGTATGAAATACACAATCGTTCCTCGTATATTTGGGACATTACGGCATATACCCAAAAAAAAAGAAAAGGAAAAAAATCGCGATATGTACGTTCGCATGATACAAAAACGCTATACGTTCGTACCTTGGAACAAAAACGCGATACGTCTGTACTACGTTCGTATGATGATGATTATGATATCATTCACCTCCTTCAACAACATTCTGAACCACCCGCTTCGGGAAAGCCACCCCCTCTTCCCGTCCAAACCCGGTCGCGGCCACATAACTCATATTATACCACTCCCGTCCGGAAGTGTAATAAGCTATTCAAATCAGTATCAAACGGCCGTAACATTTCTGGACAAGAGTGGTGGTACACCCTCCTACCTTCGTATGACGATGACAGAATCAACCTCCTCACACGATATTCCCAACCCCCCATCTTCAGAAACGCCGCCCTTACTCCTGTCCAAACCCATACCACTCTGGACGGAAATATAAGGACCTTTTGTTAAGTCATTTATGTACCACAACGGTCCTTACATTTCCGGCATCATACTCCCTACCATTGGTACAGTATCACAGGTGGAAAATGTAACGGACTGGATCGGGCCGCGGCCCCTCCTCTAAAAAATTTATGGGGGGGGCCGGGGCCCGGGCCCCCCCCCCCCCCCCCCCCCCCCCCCGCACAACGGGGGGTAAAAAACATCCCTCGTGCAGACATCGAACACCCCAGCACACCACTAGGCGTGTACCGAATTGAGAGGTTGTCGGCCTCTTCTTAGGTTTTTGCTACAGTGTCCATTCAATGTCTCCACAAGAAATATTTGTTCACGTACGCTCCAATTGTGCAGGGGGGGGGGGGGGTACTCATGTTGTGCACGGCCGTAGTCATATGACCATAGACCCTCGCATCCCTACAATGCCGGGACGGAGCGCGTTGGGTTTTCACCAACCAGGCAGGGGGGGGGGGGCGTATATACTCATTTGTTGCTTGCCTTAGTAATTTCATTGACCACGCATCCCTTTCGAGACGGAGGGGGCACCGTTCCTACTCCTAACAGAAACACCTCCAACATTTGGGCGCTAGGGGGGGGGGAGGTCTCAGCCACCTGTGATGATGAAGATGGACGATACAACTCATCCCCTCACGACGTTCTGAGCCCCCGCTTCGGAAACGCCACCCCTTTTCTCGTCCAACCCCTTGGGGGCTAACTCGTACTCCCTCACCCCCCCAACCCTGTTGGGGTCGTTCTCTTCCAGTACCCCCCTCCCCCCGACAGCAACCTCCGGCTCCGGGCGGGCCGCCAACTTATGAACACCTACGGCGGTGTGCGATTCCTCGGCGTCCTATTTACGGGTGGCGGTACCCGGCGAAACAGCATCGGTGCAATGTGGGGGAGAATCACGCCCGCGCAGCTGGGGCGGGCGAGGGAGGAAAGGAGGAGGGGGGGGGGGGGCCCCCCCCCCCCCCCCCCCGGAAAATAAGAACATGTTCGGCGCGAAACAATTAACACATCGAAGACGTAAAGTAGATGGCGCACAGGGGTGGAGCGTTCGATACATGGCCGCGCCCGAGGGAACGTGCCGAACGAGCCGGCAAGCATGCATTACTACCCGTACTGCATGATGCTGGTGGCCCGGCCCCAATGGCAGGAGGCGGGTGGTGTACTTCATTTTCATGCATGGCCGTAGCCGTATGATCATAGACCCTCGCACCCCTACAATGCCGGGACGGAGGAGCATGTCGGGTTTTCACCAACCAGGCAGACATTGCTAGCACCAAGCGCTTTTTTTACTGCCGCCCGCGGACATTAATCAAAAATAATATTCGGTTCTGACGATGTCCGTCGCAGCAAGCCGTTGCCGAGCGGGACTGAAAAAGAGACGCCACATGCGCGGACCACAAATCATGTACCAGGTATTACGATTCGTGCTGGTGATATAAAAAGAGTGCTGGGCGCCAGCAGTGTTTACGACTCAGAACCCAGCGTGGAAAAAATGGTCGATCGTCCATATCATTACATCAACCATAATGTTTCCGAGAAAATTCCCAGGGTTATGAAGTCAAGTACCAATTTGGCCGGCAATATAACTCTCGTTTTATATTCACATCAGGGTCCAAACGTTGATTATATTATCGGCCAATCGGGAGGGTGGTATGTTTCACCCATTTGGTGGAAGATGGGGCAAGGCCTATACAGTGCTCCTCCCGTACGCGGCTAGAGGCTAGAGAGAGGCACAAGGCGTCCGATAGTGACAACGGCATCGACAATGACAAACGACAACAACAGCAGCAACAGCAACAGCAACCGCAACAATAGCGACAGCAAGAACAGCAGCAACACCAACAGCACCACAACCACTACCGACGAACACCAACACCAACAACGGCAACCACAACCACAAAGCAACAACAGCAACAACAGCAGCAACAGCAACAACAGCAACAACAGCAATACCAACACCGCCAACACCAACAACAACAACACCACCACCAACGACAACAACGACAGCAACACCACCAACGAACACCAAAACCAAAACTAACACCAACAACAACATCCAACACCACCAACAAAACATGAACAACAAGAGCAACGACAGCAACAACATCAACACCAACACCACCAACACCACCAACACCAACACCAACATCACCAACACCAACAACAACCACACCAACATCACCAACGAACACCAAAACCAACAACACCACCACCACCACCAACAACAACATCAACACCCAACACCAACACCACCAACACCAACAACACCAACACCACCAACACCAACACCACCAACACCAACAATGACCCACCTGTCGCGCGGCCTCCAATACTTCGTCGGCCTTGAGAGAACGCGTCACGAATACCAGCAACTCCACCAGCATGATGAACACTGTCCCGACAAGCCCGATCACGATGCGCTACCGTTTTCAAAAACAAAACAAAAAACAGGTCACATGAAAAAAAGAGCACAGCACGGCACGCAGGGACGAGCAAACCACGCCAAGGAAAAACGAAAACAAAAGACGGCGGTAGGGGCGTGGGGTGGGGTGCGGGTCGGGGGGCGGGGGTGGGGGGGGTGGGGTTAGCCTTTGATTTTTCGCTGCCAATCAGTTAAACAAATACTTCGTATGAAGCTGTTGGTGTGAGCTTGCTGATTTAAGGTGTACGCAGATACGAAAATACCAGGCAATGCGTACGCAAAGAGTCGACCAGGCCAGCAAAAAGAGACGGGTCCAAGAAAAAAAACGCCACAAGTTATCCATTACCAGGCGTTATCTTATTTTTTTTGCCTTCTCCCGAACACCATTCCCCGTCCCTCCTTGAATTATCTTGCTGCTTTCCTACATATGCTTAGGTCACTGGGTTTCATTTTCTCTGTCTCCCTGACTTTGTCTTCTGGCTCTCCCTCTCTCTCCCTCTCTCTCAATCTCCTTCTCTCTCTCCCTCCGTCTCGATCTCTCACATCTATGGATAAACCCGCGACTCTTTCCGTATCTCCCCTATTTCTCTGTGTGTCTCTCTCTGGCCCTCCCTCCCTCCCTACCTCCCTCCGCTAAGACCGTCAGGTTTCATTTTCTCTGTCTCTCTGACTCTGACTCTGACTCTGACTCTGACTCTGACGTTCTGACCTCGTGGACGCTGCCGAGTATGCGAACTGGTCCCTCCCTCACCTCCGTCCTCCCTCCCCTCCTCTCCGTTTCCCCCTCGCCGTCCTTCCCTCGCCCCGGCCCGTCACAAGGACCACTCATGCCGCCTGAACCCTCACCTCCATCCCTCCCTCCTTCCCCTCCCCACTTCTGTCTCCTTTACGCGATATCGTGGCCGGCTCTCACACATATGTCAGTTACCGTTTGAGAGTCGCGCCACAGCCATTCGGAATCAGACAGGTGTAGCTTAACAGCGTCGCCCCCAGAAGCTATTTATGAATAAGCCAAAATGATGCGGGTGAATACACGGACCTCTTAACGAAGACGGCGTGACTCGCGTGGCTGATCGTGCCAGACCCGCATGCCCGCCTGAAAACTTGAACGACGCCTGAATGTCGCGACGGTTCTCAGCGCCGCCGCCTCCAAGAAAAACCACAGGAAAATCGAGCACGAATAGAACAAATAAGAGAAAAAGAGCAGAAATAGAATATGAATACTAAATATTATAACATATAAATGAATATCGAGAGAGATATGAATAAATAACACGAAAGGATATAATAAAATAGTAAAAAAAATATAAATAAAAAATAACAAAAGAAAAAAAATAAAAAATAAAAATGAAAAAAGAAAATGAAAAACTGCAAATGAAAAAACGAACAGAAAATGTATAGATATATACTACTAAATAAATAACTAAAAAATAAAAAAAAACAACAACAACATGGAACACATAATGAAAAACATATCGGAGGATCCCCAACGAAGAATTTTTTCCCGGTGGGAAACAACCAACGAGAACGAAGAAGCCAACCAAAATGAGCGCGCTCGTGGTACCTCGGGGCAGACATACAACTAGGCATATGTATAAATCTCTCCGAGCAACAACGTCTATTACGGGGTATCTATTAAAAAAATAGGACCAAATATAGTTGGTAAAAAAATAGGAAAATGTATAGGGTTTTTTGTGTACCGTGGGTCCTATTTATAGTTACTATGGTCCCTCGTGATAAAGCAGTGAGCAGCCCCGGCCTGCTGGCCACACCTCTGAATGTTTGAAGTCATGCGGGCGTACTCCTTCTGCTCTCGTAGCACGAGAAGCCGATTTCTTCTCTCCTCGTACCGTCGCCGTTCCTGTGCATGCGTAGAAATTACAAAACAAGAAGAAGAAAAAGAATGACCAAATGGGGGGGTGAGTGAGAGGTGACAAGAAGAGCGATAAACCGCCCCGTAATGTGTTATCACCCTGGGAGGGTCACCGACCTACCCGGTATGATACTTCTTTCACAAGATCATACCTTACTTGATATCATAATCGAAAAAAAAACGAAACAAAAACATCAGCTGACCTGTGATGAGATCGAAAGATTTTCCCTCCAAACTCACCTTTGCAAATTGTGCGTGCGACCGAAGCATCACTCACGAGCAGCTTGCAAAAATTAAGTTTCAAACTCAAAATAAGAAACAAAAAACATCGATCCCACAGCTAGCATATTTCTTAAATTTGTATTTGAGAAGAAGAAAAAACGCAGGTCACGCGGTTGGAATAATAGTGAAATCCGCCGGATGAGTGCCAAGGTTCGAGCTTTAGCCAGTGCGTTGTACTGGTATCAGAATGTGTGTTGGTATACTGCTGTAGTAGATCGCTCACGACCTAATTCCCATGCAAAAAATAAAGTTCTTGCCACATACACAACCAGGATAAGCCTGTTCCACCCACGTCACCCAACCCCCACCCACCCACCACACAAGTTGCCTAACGATACCTACCACACCCACAACTCTACCCACCCAGTCACCGACCCCCCCACCACCAACGCAACGACCAACCCAGTCACACTATCCACCACGACACCCACCCACCTCCCACCACGCCACCTACCCACCCACCACCCCCACCCACACAGCCCCACACACCCACACACCGACGCTCACCACCTACTCAGCATACCCCTCTACCCCCTACCCCCACACACACGCCACTCACCCACAGCGCGAGCCACCACACTACCCACGCACCCACACCACCCACGCACATACCCAACCACCCCCCACCACCCACCGACTGACTACACTACCACCCACCTCCCCTCTCCACCCCCTCACCCCCCTCGCCGTACGGACTCTTGGTACACCGCCCACAGCGCTACTGAACGACAGCCGAGCTCGGTCAAGGACTCACATCCCCTCTACAATATCCTAACAAATTTAACAAACATCCAAGAGATGGGTTTTACTTAAACTCCCCCATTTGTCTTAAATGAAAAAAAGTGAATTAAGCACAGTATTCTTAAAAAAAAAGCCCTGACCCCGAGAGAGCCGCGACTTATGGCAGCCCGAATCAAAAGCCAGCCTGGGCTGGTGGAGCCAGTGACTCACATACCCACCACAACCTCCTGAACAACGTTGTCCACATCCAGAGATTGGGGGTTCCCTCCCTTTTGTCTTAAATGGAAAAAAGTGAAATAAGCACAGAATTCTTGAAAAAAGCCCTGACCCCGAGAGAGCCGCGACTTAGGGCCCGTATTAACGAAGACAGCAAAAAATTCAACTTGGAAAATAAAATCCTATTTGAATGTGATTTCGTAAAAAAAACTGGCTTGCGTCCTACGGGGAATAGTGAATAGCTTGTTCAAATATTTCTGAAATCGAAAAAACGCAGCACGCCTCACAACGCCCAGGTTAAAAAAAATCGACGAGAGGAGACGAAAGGAAAGGCATGAGTCGGCGCGTGCGCGCCGACGCAACCATACTCTTGCTTTTGACCGCCCAGGCTAGGAAGCTATCTCTCTCAGGGTCTCCTGGGTGGGCGTTGGGATCCCTGGAACGCCACGGGCGAGACAAGGACGGCGACGGTGCTATCACAGTCTTGAGCGTATCCTGCTGTTTTTGCGTCCATCACTCGGTTTTTGGTCGGGTTGGCACATCGAGCTGGTTGAAAAGTTGGGATTGCGACCGCCATGATTGGTTTTGAGGCGCCACCGCCGGGGTACGATGTACCATGGTCTGTAGGCGTGGGCGCGGCTGTTGTCCCGGTGGCCTCGCGTCGTGGTTCACGCGTTGTCGCCTCGGTCGTGGTCATCGATGCGATCAAGAAATTGCCAGGTTGAAGCGGGGGCGTTTACTCACCGTGGACATGCCGATCCAAGTCGGCCCAACTCCCAAATATGATTTGAATTTTACACAGAAAAAGGTCTTGGACCTTCTTGGTTTTTCGTCCAATTCAAATTGATTATACCCCAAGATCCTAATATTTGATGCTGGTGCGTGTGTTGACCAATGAAAAGCGAATTTGAATTTTATTTTTTCCAAATTGAATTTATTTTATACTCGTTAATATGGGCCCTTAGGGCAGTCCGAAATAAAAAACAAGTCTGGGCTGGTGAAGCCAGTGACTCACATCCCCACTACGCGTACAAATCTCCCGAACAGCTTTCACCCACATCCAGAGATTGGGTTTTCACTCCCGTTTTATCTTAAACAGAAAGGTGAAATAAGCACATTATTCTTAACGGGGGAACAAAAAAACGAACCCCAATCTGAGACTTTGACCCATTCATAACCGAAAAAAAAATGTCCTACACTAATTCCAAGTAATTTCTCCCCAAATTCGTGGGACCACTTCTTAAGGGGGGCTAAGGCAGAGCCCAGCCTGGGCTGGGGCACTCACATCGCCTTGCTTCAACGCCGCCCTGTTTCCGGGCGCATCCGGGAACACCAGTCCCCCTCCCTGGAGTAGCCCAAGCATGCCCCCCCCCTTCGCCACAGCTCCCTGGCCGCCGCCGCCGCCGCCGCCGCCGCTTGGCATCAGTCTCTTCATGTGCGGGAAAGCTTTCGCCAGAATGGACGGGGGAAGCGCCATCCCCCCCCCCCCACCGCGCGTCGCTCCTCCCGTCCGTACGTTGTCCCCGCTTTCCACCTTGGCTGCCGCTGCCGCTGCCGCTGCTGCCGTGGCTGCCGTGGCTGCTGCGGCTGCAGCTGCGGTTTGTTCTGCGGAACGTTCTTTGTCCTCCAAAGGAGGCAGATGGCGAGAAATTTTCTCGCGTAGGTCTGCGTCGACGCCATCGATATCCCTAGCAATTGGCGGCAGCGGGGGGGAGGCGGGGGGGGGGGGCGTACTCATTGTCTTGTGCCTTAGTCATTTTGACATTGACCACGCATCCCTTTCGACACGGAGCAGGGGGGGGGGGGGGGGCGGGTTACTCTGTTGTTTTTTATACATACACCACTATGGCCCGATATACCGGTTTATAAGGATCGTTTGTGTATACGTATGTAATATAAACGGCCGCCCATATATTTCGGTAAGTATACGTAGTCTAGACAGAACCTTAGAGCTCCATCGCTCGAGTACATTGCTGTGACTGAAAAAGTGTCGAGAGGTGATGGGGGGACTGAGCCGTCAGTAATCGGTGTGGATCTCTACAATCGTCTTTCTTTCGACCCGCTCCGTCTCGAAAGGGATGCGTGGTCAATGGTCAAATGACTAAGGCAAGCAACAAATGAGTACGCCCCCCCCCCCCCCCCCCCCCCCCCCCCCCCAAAGGGATCATATGGCATACAGCAAGCAGTGCCTGGCACATCATTGTATGTATGATATATCATCGTTGCGTTCAACACACCGTCCGTAAAGGACTCCAGGGTACAGTAGACAGTAAACAGTAGACAGTAAACAGTAGACAGCAAACAGTAGACAGCAAACAGTAGACAGTAAACAGTAGACAGTAAACAGTAGACAGTAAACAGTAGACAGTAAACAGTAGGCAGTAGACAGTAGACAGTAGACAGTAGTACTGGTGGTAGTACGCTACAAGCAGCAGCCCGTAATATTGGTGTTTCCGTCCTTCTTTCCGTCTTTACATTGCCAGCACTTTTATGTATGACAAGTCTGCAATGTTATATGATACATATATACCAGCTGATACATACCAGGTACCATACGTACAGTAGATATTATACGAGTACAGATCATCGGAATATACTACTGTACGTACACGTGCACAGCAGACTATCGTGGTCGCATGTATTTACAAACATTAAAAACAACAGCTGTGATATCTGGTCGCATACATGTATTATACGACTACTCCTCTTCCACTAGAATACATTTGAGGAACGTGGCATCATGAGAAGCAGACGAGGGAGAGGCCAGCCAGGGTCAGCTGCTTTTCGGTTCCCGGCGTGTCCTCGTCTCCCATTTCCTCGTTTCGAATTGTCAATTTCCATGGTGCCAGGTACTGTAATATGTACGTATCATACATCCACTACTGTGTCTGCTGTGGTGCTGCGAGGTGCAGCAGTATATGCGAATGCATGAGCTACTCTGTAGGTACGCGTACGGACCCTCGTTAACTTATCCCACCGACCATCGGCGTTGCCACTATTAACAGCTACTGTAGTTGCCACTATCAAAAGTAACGGGTACCTAGACAGGGTACAATTTACGTACGCCTATTATACCGGAAACGTTGCATCATACCGGTATATACCAGTATACCAGTATGGTACACACTTGCGAGGTGCAACTGAAATTGCAAAAAAAAAATAGCGAAGGTAACGCCTGCGAGCCGATTGCCCCGCTACGGAGCCCGTTACTATCATAGTTACACTCCTATTAATAGCCAGATTTGCCAGACACCGCGGCACAGAGATAGATGCAGCATATTTGGCTACTCTGCAGTATATAAAACATACCTGGTATATACTCGTAGTGCTACTCGTACGTCTCGCGTACATACAATACAAGCTACGTACGTAGCTGGTGTATAGTAGTGCTAAGCCAGCACCGGCCCCCGCTCAAAAGAAAGTCAGCCTGATAAAACTGAAGAAAAAAAAAAAAGAAGAAAGCTCCCAGCCTACGTCGTAGCATAGTCAGTGCCTACACTTTATAAGAAAGTTGAACCCTTCCTGTGGCTGCTCTAAGCCTAAGGCACTATTCATATTAGTTGTGCACTACCTATTAATAGGGAAAACGATTTCTCAGAGACCAAAATGAGAAAGGGCAACATAAGAAAGGGTGTTTTCGCATGCGCCCAGAATAAGCAAAGTCAGCCTTAGCCCCGATTTCAGGTTTCTTGTGGGAGGGCCGGTACTACTGCTGTTGTACGGACAGCACTTGAGACGTTTGAAGAGCTCTACGGCAACACATCAGTACGTACATACAGTAGTGTCATAACATCGTAGAGAAGCCCTGCCGATACACGCAATAACGCCTCTCTCTCCCTATGGTGCTCTCGAACCACACCATCGACCATTGAGAGAGGCACTTCTAGCTCGTGTTGCGCGAGGGGGGGGGGGGGCGGGGGGGGAAGGTGGCGTGTTAAAAAGAAAAAAAAAAAATTACAAGGTGCCACTTTGTCCGGAAATATAAGGTCCGTTTGTATATTGATATGCATATCAAAACGTTCCTTACACTTCCGGACATTCCCCCCCCCCCCCCCCCCCCCAGAGTGACATGGAGAAGTTTGGTACACTACAATAGATATAGTAGCGGGAAAACGATCGCTATCCTAGGAGATAAACGGTGGCCACAGGCGGCGAAACAGGAAGGGGGGTAAGGTTAGCAAAACGTTTCTAAGTAATATACCTGGCATGAAACCAACGTAATGAGCGCCCAACTGTTGGAGGTGTCTCTATTTAGAGTAGAGACGGTGCTCCGTCTCGAAAGGGATGCATGGTCAATGGTCCAATGACTAAGGCAAGCACCAAAAAAGCAAAAAAAAAGTCCCCCCCCCCCCCCCCCCCCTAGAGGCACCCCCGGGACGTTCGGCTCTGCTGCTGCGCCACTATGATGTACTCGTGTGATACCCACTACCACCTTTCACCATTTATGCACGAAGTATTATACGTACGCATATACTTGTATTATGCATTACTATTATTCCACTCGTCGGACAAATCATCTACAGATCATACAGATCATACAGACCATCTAGGTCATCTAGATCCTAACCTGCCGTTACGATATGCTGTGCAGGACCCTGTATAGTACAGATCCAACCCCGACGGCATGTCCCAGATCATGCAGACTACCTATTAATAGTACGGTCGGTATACGGATCCCAACCGGCAACATGAGCTAACATACTATCAATACGAAGGCCATACAGACCATACAGATCATACACATCATTCAGAACAAACAGATCATACAGATCATACAGATCATACAGATCATCTGCCCTGAAGCATCTACAGTAGATCATTAAGTGCGAATCGATCATCTATCTGTAGATTATCTGTCCGATGTTGTGCATACTTCAGTATATGAGTACGAGTACGTAACGTAGTGCATAGTCGGCGGTGTTTCGTGTTCCGTTGTTTCGTTTTCTGTTTTTTTACACGAAAGAAAGTGGGGAGTGAGTGGGGAGCTTTTCTTTGTTCACTTTGAATACGTGTCGTACGTACAGAGAGTGAAGGCACACCTCTGCTGTACTGGTATGTACGAAGTACGTATGTAACATACCGTACCTGGTGAACTAAAGTATGCCTCTGGTACCTGGTAGCGGGCAAACTGGCACGCAAAAGGGAGAAGAAACACTCGTATATAACTCTGGTAGACAGGTATAGCGCAACGTAGCGAGAACACAGATACGCATCCAACGTTGTGGAGGCCGTCACCAACTGCGGAACATAACGCATACATACATACGTACTGCTGTTGTGGCTACTCTGCATTGCTCTGTCTGGTAGTGCTCTCACCTCGCCACGGCCCTCAAGGCACTCTCCAGCACCGCAGGCACCGAGATCAAAATCATGCTGTGCTTATGTTCGTCTGATTTCGAGGCAGAGTCAGAGTTTGTTTCGCGCTCCCAAAACGGAAGCAAAGGCTCTCGATCCTCAGATAGCATTCAAACGTGTCTCTCCGGGTGTATTCCGCTCCCCTCCCTTGCTATTCCTGTCGCTCTTGGGCGGCGAAGCGACCTCTCTTCTGGGTTTCTTGGACAAATTGGAGTTCAAGTGATGTGGAAGCCTACTTTTTAGGGGTGTAGTAAACATGTTGTTCGGTCAATTTTGGTCGCCGCGCTGCTCTTGTGTCACCCCGTTCTCTCGTCTCGTGATGCTTGTTCTCGAGCTCGTTGGCTACCATAGAAGAAGCCCGCAGTCGCCGGTGTGTCAGGGAGTCGTATTGTCGTTGGGGTATTTACGTCGGGAACAAGATTGGTGGTCGGTGGCCCCCGGATTGCAGCTGGAAAAATGAAATTTGAAAACCCATCGTCTATTTTCGTACGAACGCGATGTTCCAGTGCTCCTCCTCCTCCTCTCCGTCCCAAGCAGGCCCTCCATCATCATCGCCGATGCACCTCGTCATGCTTTGGGGTGTCGGCGCGTACTGGTATGGGTGTATGTCTGCCAACCCAAGCCTAACTGGTGTTAAAACAAAAACGTCCGCACTGCTGTTGGATATCAGAGCGACCCTACGTACACCGACGGGATGGAAAGAAAGGTGTATCGTGGTGCTAAAAACATATGGACCTACCCTGATGACGGAAATGTAAGGACCTTTGGGATCTAAAAATTGAAGAAAAAACGGTCCCTACAACCTCCGTCGAGGTTGCTACCTCGTACTCGTACGATATGCAGGAGGGGGATATGCCCGCCCGATCGAAAAGCACATGCATCATGGATTGGATGGATGGGTGGTCTCGCACGAAGCGCGAGATTAGAGTCAATGGCAGAGAGGATGGTCGCCCTGAACTACGGGCGGGTATACATATAATTGCTCATGGGGCGGAGAGGGGAATGTCAAGCCGGGAGTTTTGGAGAAAAAAAAAAACACGGAGCTTCTTACAACAATTGCGACTACTATTAATACGACTGCATTGCTGTCTGTTTCGGCTTACGGGTTTGACGCCCCCCTTCTGCCTTCGCCACCTCTCGTCACGAACACGGCGGCGGCGGCGCACGGCGCACGCGCTAATATTATCGCGAGTAAGTCTTACAAAAAGGATACTGGTATGGAGATACCAGGTAGACCAGCAGGGTAGACCGACCTTTAGTCGCGAGCTGCCGCCGGAGACCTTACAGACACAGGCGGCGTACGGTTAGTAATAAAACCGACTAGTTAGTATGCTAAAACTAGGTACGATACAACACGATACAACAGCGGTTCGTACTTGGCACTAGGGTGCCTGGCACATGCTACTATATCGTATCTTGTGCGTGGTATGTATGTATATAATCCTGGTACCGACAAAGGTCACCAACGACCTAACCGCACGGCGTTCCGACAGAAACAGAATGTTCAAGGTTGCTTACACCGTATGGTTGGCGGAACGAGAACAATAGTGGCAGCTGGGGGCGGGGAGGGGGGGGGGGGGGGGGGGGGGGGGGGGGGGGGGGGGGGGGGGGGGGGGGGGGGGGTCATGAGACAGTTAACTCAGTGACGGGCCAGGGACACATGTTCCATTGCCACTCCAACTACCCATGCACCATACACGTATTGTATAGAAGCGTGTCGTCTCTGTCTCATGACCCCCCCCCCCCTTAACTCAGTGACGGGCCAGGGACACATGTTCCATTGCCACTCCAACTACCCATGCACCATACACGTATTGTATAGAAGCGTGTCGTCTCTGTCTCATGACCCCCCCCCCCCTTAACTCAGTGACGGGCCAGGGACACATGTTCCATTGCCACTCCAACTACCCATGCACCATACACGTATTGTATAGAAGCGTGTCGTCTCTGTCTCATGACCCCCCCCCCCCTTTTTTTTTTTTTTTTCAGACGACACGCTTCTATACAATACGTGTATGGTGCATGGGTAGTTGGAGTGGCAATGGAACATGTGTCCCTGGCCCGTCACTGAGTTAACTAACTGCTCGAGGCGGGTTCACAAAAAGGGGGGAATTAATGGGCTGTGAGGGAGGGTGAGCAGTGGTCCGCCCCCCCCAATGCCGAACGGCCTGCCAATAGGAGATACGTAGAAAGGGTATCAATGGGGCGACTCGTACGGCGCAAAAAAAGAGGAAGGCCCTCAAGGGCACCTGTCGCAAATGATAGAAACCCGTCGGTTAAGCTGTTGGGGTAGCTAACTCTTCGGAGGTGTGCGTACCTTGTACGAAGTACCAGGTGCCCGGTATAGAAGCAAACCGCCGCGTCGTGAGTCGCCTTTTGGCGGTTCGAGTGTGTGACATCTACATACATATATGCATTGACAAAGCCGATATATCTCTCCAAAAAAACGAGGGGGGCCCACCCGTAATTGCCAATCATCGACCGTTATAGATCATGTATTGACCTAGAACCCAGCGCTGGCTGCAACTCTGTACGTAGCTCGGCGTGGTAATGGCGTCTCGCTGACAAAAAAGAAGAAGCACAATCTGAGGTCCAGGCCGAAACGCTTCACGAGCGCGCCACTTCGCCCTCGTGAGCCGCAAGCAGAGTGCGTTGCCAGCTCGCGCTACTTCTCCAACAGGGCCGGTTCGTGTCGCGGCGATCAAGCAAAAAGGCGTCAGAGACGGGGGAATGAAGGCCGGGCAGGAGGTTTACGCAACAAAAAACTAAAAAGTGTAGTCTACGTAGCCAAGGGTGTGCTCTACAGCGATGAGCGCTCGCTGGGGCTATGGCGGTGGGTGGGTGGGTGGGTGGGTGGAGCTGCGAACGAAGCTTGGCTGGAGTCGGCGGCCGCGGTAGAAGACGCAGAGCTAGAAGGCGCGGCTGGAAAACCAAGCTAGACAGAGAAGAGAGAGGGAGAGAGGGAGAGAGGGAGAGGGGGGGGGGGAGGGAGGAGAGAGAGAGAGAGAGAGAGAGAGAGGGAGAGGGAGAGTAGAGAGGGAGAGAGGGAGAGAGGGAGAGGGAGAGGGAGAGGGAGAGGGAGAGGAAGCGAGAGATAAGGACAAATATAGAGACACAGATAAGACAGATACAGAGACAGAGAGACCCCACGAGAGAGAGAAAAAAAGAAAGAGAGAACGAGAGAGAAAGAGAGAGAAATAGCGAGGGACGCACACAGATAGAGAGAAAGAAGACGCAGCTATGAACAGAAGCACGTGCCCGAGGAAGTACACCGGACGAAAAAAAAAGTCCGAGCGAGTGTGAACGAAGTTATTTTCGTCGTCGTCGTCGTCGTCGCCAAAAAGCTCGACGGCGCTCGTTACCCGCCGCCCCTGCAGCCGCGGTAGTGCACCGGTAATTATAATCAAGGTGTGCGGACCCTCACCAACGGTGCTACTGGTGCGACTAGATCGGAAAAGTGGAAGTTGATCGTCCGATCCAAGAGACAGGGGGGGCAGGGGTTCGAACGTGGCGGCATGCATGAAGTACGGGCGCGCGCGGGAAGGCGACCGTCTCGTGGTTGCATCACCGCGTCGTCTCATTGCGCAGGCCCCGATTTTTCGGTGCAGCAGCCACCATCATCATGCATGCCCTCGTGGGCGCGTAGAATGCAAGCAAGCGCGAACTGTTGGTTAGATCGTACGGTTTCAGAGCTGACCACAGTAGGCTACAAGTAGAGTGGGCTATCCCTTCCAAATCAACACCGGCATGGGGGCAAAGAAAATGTTGAGATGGGAAGCAGGGCGGTGTAAAAAAAAAAAAGGTTACTATCAGAATCAGAAACAACGGTGTGGCTCATCGTTTTCTTCTTGTGCATGCATGCATGCATGCATGCATGCATGCATCGACTAAGTGTCGATCTTGACGTCGTTCGTTCGACCTCCGAGAAGAAGGAGGAAAACATTTTGGGAAAAAAAAAAACAACGATTTTCGTTGGTTTGTTGGTGGTGTGGCTTGAGAGAAGGGGCCCCTCTCGCTCTGCAATACGGTAGATAAAGAGATTTGGTACTTTCAAACTTTCGGCAGCAAGAAAAAAAAAGGCGCAAAAAATGACCCACCCTTTTTTTTCGCGTTGGCATGCTTTTTTTGCTCCCGTACGACTGCTTGTTCTTCTTGTTCTTCTTCTTCTTCCGTCAACCTTGTTGTGTTGATTTCCTGCATGCCGTTCCTTACATCCAACAAGCGAGACTAAAGTATATATATATACACCATCGCGATTTGGTTTGTGGAAGCACATATTGCCTGTTTGTGCGAGAGCCCGATAAACACTGCCAACACTGAGCTTCCCGACGTTTTTTTTTTTTTTTTTCGTCTTTTCTCGCTGCATGTGTATGCATACGCACGCGACCGTAGCGACGTTTTTTTTTTTTTTTTTTAATCTTTTAAACTCGCTGCATGTGTATACATACGCGACCGTAGCGTGCCGTCGGTTGTGACGTGCGGTCGGTCGGTCGGTCGGTCGGTCGGTCGGTCGGTCGGTCGGTCGGTCGGTCGGTCGGTCGGTCGGTCGGTCGGTCGGTCGGTCCGTCCGTCGGTCGGTCGGTCGAGGAGTGCTGTGCAAAACAAAAAACCTGACAACTCGTGAGGCGCGTCCTATACGATAGAGGTGGCACAAAATGGCTGAAAAATGTTTCTGAAATGACGAAGCACCTTAACCCAAAGTCGTCGAAATTTCATTCTTAAGTTGTGAGTTTTCAATATTTTTCGATTGTATACCTTCACATAGCGTGTAGAGGGGAGCGGAGGGCTCCAGACTATCTGTTTTTGACTGGCTTTGATCGCTTTGCGGACCCTTCGGGTTCCACTTTTATTTCAGGATACCTTTTTTGGGTAAGTTAGCCTGTGACCACGGGAATCGACCGTGTCAAGTGTTGGATTAGTACGGACAGATGGAGGTACTGGATAGAGAGACCGGCACGGTTTTTAATGTGAAGACAACAACAACAACAACAACAACAACAACAACAACAACAACAACAACAACAACAACAACAACAATACTTACAGTCGGGCCCGTTTTTAACGAAGAAAAAAAGAATTCAATTTGGAAAAAAAAAAAAAATCAAATCAAATCAAATCAAATCCGCTTTTCATTGGTCACAACACGCGCATCACCAGCACCAAGGATTAGGATCTTGGGGGGTGCTGGTGGTGCGCGTGTTGACCAATCAAAAAGCGATTTTATTTTTTATTTTTATTTTTTTCCAAATTGAATTTATTTTATACTCGTTAATATGGGCCCTTAGGGCATGGTATTAGTGCTCATCGGGCATTTATAATATTACGGAGGGCCACAGTAAATAGGACCACATATTGTGAGTAAAAAGAGGGGAAACATGAAGGTTTTAGTGTGTACCGTAGGTTCTATTTACTACATTAGCCCACCCTGTAATAGCACTATTATTTTCCTCTGCAAATCAGTTTTTTTTGGGGGGGGGCGAGATGTATGGAGCTCCTCAAGTGACCACTTCTCATGGTGCAACCTCTACCGTGTACGTAGCAAGCGTCACGACCACGACTTTTTGGTTCGCCGACGGTACGAGGCCTTTTTGAAAGAAGCTCTGCGAGGAACGCGGATGATGTCGATGTCGACCCCCGCACAAGACAAGAAGAGTTTTCAACGACTGGGACAAAACACGCTTCGGTTCTGCTAGAAGAGGAGAGGGGGGGGGGGGGGGGCGGGAGGGGGGGGGGGGGGGGCATCTCGCTGATAGTTGTAGCGTGTCAGAGGAACAGCTGCGCGGTTGCTTCAAAAACGGCACACAAACAGGCGATCTCGCGCTGATTTCCTGGACATAAGGCCCCCGGTCATCGTTCCACGATACACGGCGTTAATTTATTTGGCATATATATATATATATATGTCAGTCGCGGTAAACTTCTGCCGCCGTCGTCGTAGTAGTAGTGGGTTGTGTCGTGTCGTGTTCCCTCATTTTTGTCACTGTATATAGAATTGTATGTTTTTCGCGATCTAAATGGCAAGAAAAAAACTCATTCAGTGAAAAAATGTGTACGTTAGTTACCACCTTACTTTTTTGTCATGCCCCTGACTGATGTGGGGGTCGCTCACGGCGATCGACGAACGAACGTATATCACAACAAAACACTAACACTCACGCCGCTGGTGTATGCCTGGTATAGTATAACATTATACTTCGTATATACTTGAGTATATATATATTGTACTGCCCGTATACCTCGTACACCTATCAAGTTTTCTCGAAGTGGTATAAGGTGGATACGCTACACCCGCAATATACATACACACGCGGCGTTACTTTTGTGTTGAGACGTTGAGACAGACGCCAAACCGTTAGCGCCATTGGCCTGTACCCCCTCTAAGTAGGCACCTGCACACATCATCAGCTGGGACAGGGCGTCGCGAGAACGGCCGTCTGATCTCCGAATTGTGAACAACAAAATTGCAACCTTCGACCCGTGCTGTGTATTCATGTACTACAAGGGGGGTAGCAATTTTTTTCATGACCAGAAATGTTTGTGACTGGCTGTAAGAACACTCCTTGACTGAGGGGTTATCCAATAAGCCGCATGCCTTGTAAGGCATGCCTTGTCGTCGGAACATCGTTTATTTGGTGTTTTACATGTTGTTCCTTGGATACCTGGGTAATCGAGTTCGGCTTGGGGGCTTTCATGGCCATCTCAAAATCAGTCTCTGGGTGGAGGGTGGATATATCCCCTCAAGCGCGGAGCCCCAGACAAAAAAACGTAGCTGAAAGCGCCCCTACCGGGAGGTAGACTTGTACGTGTAATATTTCACGAAGAAAAGTTGAGAGCGAAAATCATCGTCGTCGGCGGCGGCGTCCTCTTATGTGTTGGTCGGCACGAGAAAAAATAACGCTTTTTTTCTTTTGAGCCAACTCCTGTTTGTACTACCTTCGGGCGGGTGCTTGTCAAAGGTTGGTCCCTCCGCTTCTTGAGCGTGACGTGTGAAACAGTCTAAAAGAGAAAAACAGCAAAAGGTACGTTGAAAATCGAGCGGTCTATATCAATATATAGACTACTACAACTCTGTTCCTAATCAACAGGGATCATGTAAAATTAATACCGTAGTAAGGTTCGAGTGAACGGTCTCTACATATAGGTACAGAGTGGTTACTTCGAAGTTTGTCTGCAAGGTGTGGAAGGATGTACTCGTATACATACGTGTTTTTTGTTGGTGTGAAAACACTGTCGATCGCCGACATCGTCGCCCCGCGTGTGTCTGATGACACTGCCGTGCTCGCTTGCAGGCTTGCTTGATGTATACTTCGTGTATGTGTGTCTGTTGCGGACTCCGATTCCGGTTTTGAAAACAAAAACAAAACGAACAGCTCGTTGTATATTTTCCCATGGCGGGTACTGTTGTAGTAGTAGTAGCAGAATTCGTAGTAGTTGTAGCAGATGTCAAGGAAGAAGAGGAAGAAACGAGACACGCAAACGAAAACCTCGAGAGACAATTGAACACGTAGCGGTGCAACGTACACGAAGTCGGACGAGTGGTGACAAATTTAAAGTTGGATGATGACCATCATGAACATCATCATCATCATCACCATCGTCATCATCATCATCATATTGGTGATAGAGGCAGCGCGGCACGGATCGTTCGAAGAAAGGTTAAGAGTATTATCTCTGTGTGTTTGCGGAGTGGTGATGGTGGCGGAATTCTTTTTTTTTTATTTTACTCTGGGATGAACTCTGGGCAGTGCCAAGTGAAGCCACCTTTTGTTCGCCAAAAAAGTGACACATGCTTCGGTGTACAAGGGGGCATGTATAGTGCACCCTAAAAACCTTCTGCTTCCACCAGAGGGCTGCTCCTCGCTTGCGGGGCTCTATGGTAGGTATACCTTGCGCTTCGGCATACAGAGGCATATAGCGCACCCTAAAAACCTTCCAACAAGTGTTAACCCCCTTAGAACCCGTCCCCCGTTTTTGGGGACAAACTACTTGGAATTAGTGTGGGACATTTTTTTCGGTTCTAAATGGGTTAAGAAATGCCTGGTAGGCAACAACAGTACGTCGTAGAGCCTTTTGTCGTGATAAATGTTCAGTACGAGCGACTGCAGTACAGCACTCTATCAGTCCGTACCCAGTATCATGGAGTACCGCTGAAAAATTAGAAGTATAGCAGGCGGTGTTATACGTTCGGTCTATCTACTGCTTGGGAACCAAGGCTCCTTGCTTTGCGGAGCTCTCCATACGTACGTACCCCACACCCCAACTAACTGCTTGTATTGTTGAGAAAAAGCTAAAAAGTGCAACGCGATAAACCAACAACCCCAAAGCCGATATATACAGTAGTAGTAGATGCGTCACGAATTATTTTGTTACAAAAACAAAAAAAGTTAGGGCGGCAGCATCCCGACCATATCGGGTTTAAGGAGCCAGCCCTCCCTGTCAGTCATAAAATGTTTGCCTCATACGAATCATAAGGCAAACGAAAGTTATATACTGCAGAGAAGGGATACGGTAGCAGGGGCGGGGTCGCTTTCTTTAAGCGTCCTTTTTTTTTTCAGAGGACGCGTGCTATATACGATAGAGGTATACCTTTTTTTGGCTGAAATGGTTTCTGAAAGATCGGGCTCCTTAACCCATTCAGAACTGAAAAAAAAATGTCCCACACTAATTCCAAGTAGTTTGTTCCCTAATATGTGGGACCAGTTCTTAAGGGGTTAACCTAAAATCGTCGGACTTTCATTCTTGTGTTGCAATATTAATATTGTTTGTTCGACACTTGGGCCCTGGCATTGATTGGTCATCGGCTATTAGTACGTAGCACTTTTATTTTCCTCCAACATCATTTTTTACTTACTATTAGTACAGAGCTCCTTATTAAGTGATCACCCTCAGAAGGTAAAAATGGTGCACCTCTGCCATGTGCGCGATAGCACGTGTCAGTGGCTGGATGAGGAGGGCACTCGGGAAGAATTGACCACCAAATTTCTTACCGTGACGTATAATAGCAGGCTTGAGTTTTGTTTTCTTGTGTCTAAACATTTAATCAGAGATGCAGGTGTTCACGCCCTAATATCTTTAACACACGATATATATGCACCGCCACTCTGCGACAACACTACTACTGTATATATATATATATATGTCTGTGCCCAATTTTGAGCGAGGTACGGAGCCCCTCTACTCGTCCGAGCTGCGTGGTGCACGCCGTAATGAAAACGGAGTTACCCCCCCTAGACCTGGTGTGATATATGTATATATATACCCCTGTTGTAGCTCGGGTCGGGTTCGAGCAACATCAACTTCGCTAACTTTTATATGTATATATATAACCGGTTTGGACTCCAGAGAGAGGGTCGACTGATAATAGCGAGGAGAGAGAGCGATAAATACACTACGACTCTTTATCCCCCTCCTCGTGATTTTTTTCGAGTACCTGGTACAGCACAGCCACCCCCCCGTATATAGCTGCTGCCTTCAGAGAAGGTCGACTATTAGTAATAGTAGCGAGGAGAGAGAGCGATAAACACACTACTACGACTTATTATCCTCCTCGTGATTTAGCAAGTACCTGGTAAAAAACACAGCCACCCCATCCCCCGTACATGACTGCCCGGTACTATGCATACTATTAATAGTCATTTATTTGAGCATATTAACGGGCAAAGTTTCTGAAATTGGGCTGGCCAAGGAGGCATATTAGTACCGTACGTCACGACCCTGCTGCTCGAGCACTGGAGGCTTGTGGCGGACGGCTTCTAGCCACAAAAACCACCACCACTACCACCACTCAGTCAAGCCGAGCGCCATACCATACAACCGCACTGAACTTTCAACTGTGGGCAAATATCATACATATGTATATATATATATAGACCGCCGTGCTCGCACGGCGTAGCATTCTCCTTGCTAATCATAAGAAAGAACTGTGCTCGGTACACATATATATATATATATTTATGCGACAATGTGTTATTCTCAAAATCCCTCTCCCCCCATATTCTCCCATCCACGCTGGAAAGGATCGGAAAGGCAGAGCGCGGCAAGGGGGAAGAAAGAACAAAACCAGCCGAAAACACATACTTCGGTATAATCCTACATACGACGCATGCTACGATAGAGATGCACTCATGTTAAGTTTTCGCCTTCTGAGGGTGATCACTTGATCACTTGATTATAGTATAGGAGCCTCTATACCTGCAGTATTCTAAAAACTGAGTTTGGATTAATACAAAAAGTGCTATATACGTACCCCATATATATACAATACCTTGGCCTAAATGATACAACGAAAAATACCACGAAAAAAGAAAAGATGGAATTCAGACGATATTGGGTTAACCCATTCAGAACTGAAAAAAATGCCCCACACTAATTCTAAGTAGTTTTGTCCCAAATTGATGGGACCAGTTCTTAATAAGAACTGAAAAAAATGCCCCACACTAATTCTAAGTAGTTTTGTCCCAAATCCATGGGACCAGTTCTTAATCAGAACTGAAAAAAATGCCCCACACTAATTCTAAGTAGTTTTGTCCCAAATCCATGGGACCAGTTCTTAATAAGAACTGAAAAAAATGCCCCACACTAATTCTAAGTAGTTTTGTCCCAAAGTTCTTCAGGGGTGAAGGAGCATCTATCTCTATTTAGAAACGTTTTCAGCCAAAAAAAAGTGCTACGTATATACCTCTATCGCTTGTAGTAGCACGCGTCATACCAGGTACGTGCGCACGTGGAAGAAGCAAAGTAAAGCTCAGGACAGCAAGTTTAATGGAGTAGACAAAACAAGTTCAAGCCGGAAGTAGGTGGATACAGGAGGCAGTAGGTTTTTGTGCAGAGGGCTCTTTTTTTCTTGTATCTTTTTTATGTGTTTTTCTTTCTTCTTTCTTTCGGAGTGCTGTGCTATGAGTGGTCAATGTTGAAGCTTATCATGCTTAACACGTATAATATCACTCTGATTCCGGAATATAAGAAACCTTTGTATATTAACAATTAATCGAAATGGTCCTTATAATTCGGGTCAGACTGGTATACTATACCTGGTAGTCGGCTGGCAAGGATAGCAATAACAATTAAAAAAAAAAATTAACGCATGAGCAGCCGTTTTTTCATACACACACACACCAAAAAAAAAAAAGTTCGTTGCATGATGGATAATATGTATCATCTCGCGGAAGTTTTCCCTGAAAAAAGCAAGTTGCGGTATGGATGACCCACCAAGCGGTGGTGGGTGGTAGTTCGTTCGTTTGTTGACGCGTGCTACGATAGAGGTATATAGGTATATAGGTATACCTTTTTTTGGCTGAAACGTTTTCTGAACGACCTAGTAAAAATTTAGAACTGAAAAAAATGTCCCACACTAATTCCAAGTAGTTTGTCCCCAAATTCGTGCGACCAGCCCTTAAGGGGTTAAACTCAAAATCGTCCGACTTTTCATTCTCGCGTTGCAATAGTGTTGATTCTATACTTGGGCCATGGTATCGTTCACCGGGTGTAAAATAAATAGCGCTTTTTTGTTTTCGTCCAAACTTTCAGTTTTTTGGGCGACTCGCTATTAGTATAGAGCTCCTGAAGCGGCCTTAACCACCCTCAGAAGGAAAACATGGTGCACCTGCATGCAGGCTACCGTAGCATGCGTCCGTTCGACTTCGTTCGTTAGTTTCGCGCTTTGCTTGCCTGCTTTGCTTTTGCTTCCTTGGAATGTCCCTCCCCGACGCTCACCACCGTCGTCACGCGGAGCCGTCCTCATATATACAGTAGTGCGCGAAATAGTCGAGAAGAGCATCATTATCATGAGCATCATCATCGTCATCATTATCGTCGGAATCATCATCATCATCATCATCATCATAATAATACATAGAGTATCAATTCATCATTCATCAATCATCATCATCATCGTGTTCAAGTACCGCAGTACTTTCTCTTATTATTCTTCATCTCTTTCTCTCTCTCTCTCTCTCGTTGAGCGAGCGCTTCATTGCGTAGTCCAGATGATCATTAGGGAGAAAGAGAGATCTGACAAATACGGCGAGAAGCAACACAACAACACACCTACTGGCGAGATAAAAGGCAAAAGGCACACACCTATACCTACATGGCGGGGTCGATCGATGGAAACGCGGGAAGGCCAGCGCTGGCACACGGGGGTGGCTCGTAGGAAAGGGAAAGGCCCACCTCTGGTGACCCGGCCAAGTATCAAAGTAAAAAAACGGAAACACACAACAGAACCCGAAATACGTAAACCTACGTATACAGAGTACGACCATCTATCTGTCAACTTGTCGAAGCAACATAGATGTGTCTCTCGTTGAAGCAACACAGATATGTGTCTCTCGTCGAAGCAACACAGGCGTCTTGTCGAAACAACACAGATGTGTGTTGGTCGAAGCAACACAGATATGTCTCGTCGAGGCAGCACGGTAGTAGCACACGGAGTACCCGCGACTCGCCAAGAATCGCATCAAGAGAAGGCCTAAAAACAACCGCACGGACGGGTGTTCTACCGTACGATACGATTGCAACGATCATCGGTCGACTCTAAAACCCTGG
>MEHQ01001701.1:12300-36398 GCA_008828725.1 Saccharina japonica
CGTTGACGTTGGGGGTTAGCGTTTCAGGGTTGGGCTCTTAGGTTAGGGTTGGGACCCTACCCTACCCTACCCTACCTCGCCCTACCCTACCCTACCCTACCCTACCCTACCCTACCCTACCCTACCCTACCCTACCCTACCCTACCCTACCCTACCTCACCATACCCTACCTGCCCTTATATGCGTCAACGACACGAGGCAGGTACCACACCTGTTGTCGTTTGTCGATGCTGTCACGAGTAAGGCCGGATAATCCTGCTCTCGAACATTCTCGTAGGGGCAGTACGACCGAATCATCGCCTCCGCCTCCTCGCTGCTGCTGGGGTCTCCCCACTCGTCGAACTCGTGAAGAGTAAGCGGGAGGGAGGTATCCCGCATGGCCGACAATACCCCAAGGAATGGGGCCTAGATGGGAGGGAGGGGGGGCAGGGGGCAGAAGCGGTCAGGATCAACTGAAAACGAAATAGTTGAACAAGCAAAAGCAGACAACGCAATATCCGCGACTTCATGGGCACGTACATCGGCGGCCCAAAACCTGACCATCGAACAGCACTACGTAATCGATGAGTGACGCTATTTTAACGGATGAGCAACCACCCCTAGCACTCAATTTTGCAGAACGTAGGTCTTTTTCGCAAACCGTCACCCCTGTCAACACTCCCCCACCCTCCGTAATTCCTGTGTCTCTCGTGTATCTCGTTTTGCTAGCACTTGCACTGCAAGACAGCTTACTTCGTCGTCGGCAACGTCATGAGTCTTTTCTGCATTTTGAGAAACCAAACGATGTGCGAACTGCAGCCATTGCTGCGCACCCACCGTCAAGCAACCCACGGCCGCTCTCGCGAAGAACTACCGGCAAGCACTGATCCACCTCCATCATCCATCGCTAAATGCAGCTAAGTACACACCAACCTCACCATCCATCACTGAGCACTAAGCACCTACTCCCTCTCATCACCTACCACCAACCCATCACTAAGCTAACGCCCTCACTCACCTCCACTCATTGCTAAGCACCTATCACGATTGTCGCTAAGCACTAACGCACCCGCTCACCTCCATCACCTATCGCTAAGCATGTATCACCACTATCGCGCAGCACTAAAGCACACCTCCAATACTCATCGCTAAGCAAAACTCTACCTGGTACTGTATGTACCACGACCGCCAAGCACCAAGCACCCATCCCCCTTCATCACCATCGCTAAGCACACACCAGAATTATCGCAAAGCACAAAACACCCAGCTAACTCCACTACCCATCGCTAAGCAGCCATCACCGCTATCGGTAAGTACCAAAGCATTTACTCACCTCCATTCCCCGTCGCTAAGCAACACACCATCACTACTGCCAAGCGCTAAACACCCACCCATCGCCATTGTCCATCGCTAAGCACACACCTTCATTTAGTACACCCTCACCGCCATCACTAAGCACACACCACTCATTCATCACAAAGCACACCACACCTTCATCATCGCTAAGCACACACCACTCCTTCATCACTAAGCACACCACACCTTCATCAACGCTAAGCACACACCACTCCTTCATCACTAAGCACACCACACCTTCATCAACGCTAAGCACACACCACACCTTCATCGCCACCGCTAAGCACACAACACACCTCCGTCACCATCACTAAGCACACAACACGCCTTCATCACCATCGCTAAGCACGCAACACACCCTCACTACCCCAACTAAACACACAACACACATCCATCACCACTGCTAAGCACACACCACACACCAACCGCCCATCACTAAGCACACACTCACCTCCATCACCCATTGCAAAGCGCACATCATCACTATTGCCAGGCACTAAGCATGCATTCGCCCACCTCCATCACCCATGGCTAAGCATACACCACACCCTTACCATCACTAAGTACAACATCACTAAGCACGGCATTACTAGGCACAACACCACATATCAATCACCCATCACACTAGGCACACGCCACACCTCCATCGCCGCCACGAAGCACACACACCACACTCTTTTATTACCATCACTAAGCACAACATTACTGAGCACAGCATCACTAAGCACAGCATCACTAAGCACAGCATCACAAACCACAGCATCACTAAGCACAATACCACAATCACCCATCACACTAAGCACACGCCGCACCTCTATCACCATCACGAAGCACATATCACACCTCCACCACCTATCAATAAGCACACCACATACGACACCTCCATCACCATCGCAAAGCACACACACCACACAAACACCACACCTTCATCACCATCGCTGAGAATAGACCCGGCCGCGTGTTGGCCATCACGCCACCCAGGAGACCCCCGGCGCTGTTGACATGCACCCCCATGCTAACCGGGCTCGTGAAACCCGCCGTAATCAAGTGCTCTGCACAAGCCTGGCAGACCGTTGCATTTACGTCGCGCACGCACAAACAAAAGTGCATGGAAATCGAGTGAAGCGTGGGAATGCTGAACCTTGTGCGCGTAAAAACGAAGGCATGCTTTATACGGGTGGGGGGGGGTGGGGGGTGGGAAGAGAGTCGTGACACGGTAAGGGGAGTACCACCTGTGTTGTATTGCCCACAAAAAAAAACAAAAAAAAGTCGAATCTGCGCTCAAATCCACAACTTGAAGCACCTCTGCCTCTCAATTTTTTTCCTGCAGTCCTGTGACATTCCGAAATTCTGCTCAAGACCCGAATTTCTCCATTGATAACAATATTTGGCAAGGCAGAGATGGACTCCTTGGTGGTGCACTCCCGTGAGTGCGGCAAAGCGACGGCAGGTTTCCGTGCCCTCCTTCGAGGCGGACCTCGTCGCGGAAATTCGAAATACGGTTCCAACGCGCTTGGATTTGCGGTCTCTTGCACCTCCTCCACCCCCGCCTACCCCCCGCGCCCACCAACTCCCACTCCCACTCACCCCACCCAACCCCCTCCCTTGCGCACCTCAAAATCCCAGAAGCTGTTCCACTTTCTCAAGCCTCGTCCGGCGGCGTGCCATGCCTTGCCCCGTTCTCCCCCTCCTCTCACGTGCGCGAAGGCCAGAATCCATCCCCTCTCCAGCATGCACGCGTGACTTGGCTGGTAATCGATCGGCATCGTCATGCCGTACGACCCATACCTGGCACCGCGCGAGGGAGCAGTCCAAGCGGTGGGAGTGAGTCGGAGCAAGTCGGAAAAATAAGTCCGATGAAGTCGGATTCAGTCGGATACAGTGGGTTTGCAGCAATCGTCAAAGCCGGAACAAAAAGTCGGGATACAGTCGGACAAGTGGGAGCCGTCAGAGCAAGTCGGAGTAATCGGAGCAGTCGGATACAGTCGGGACGAGTAGGAACAAGTCGGATAAAGTCAAGGCAAGTCGAAGAAAAGCACGGAGCAAGTCGGAGAAAAGTAGCAGCAAAATCGGAGCAAAATCGGAACAAGTCGGACATGCTTCGGAACAAGTTCGGAGCATATTCGAAGCATAGTTCGGACACGTCGGAGCAAGCGCGGAGAGAGTTTGGATAACAGTCAGAGCAAGTTCGAAGAACGTCGGCGCAAGCCAGAGAAGCTGGACTCAGTCCAAGCAAGCCGAAGAAAGTTCGAAGCATGTCGGAGCAAGTCAGAGCAAGTCGGAGAAAGTCGGAAAAGCTGGACTCAGTCGAAGCAAGCCAGGGCAAGTTCGAAGCAAGTCGGAGCAAGTCACAGAGCAAGTCGGAGAAAGTCGGAGAAAATCAGAGAAAGTCGGAGAAAATCAGAGAAAATCTGAGAAGCTCGAGAAAGTCGGCGCAGTCGGAACAACTCGAAGCAATTCCAGCAAGTCGGGGAAAATTGGACAAAAAAAGTCGGAGACAGTTCGGGGCAAGCTTGGATAAAGTCGGGGTAATTTCGGAGCAAGTCGGCCAACAGAAGCCGGAGAAAACCGAACCAATCGTAGCAAGTTGGAACAAGTTGCAGCAAGTCGGAGTCGAGGCAGTCGAAGTCACAAGTCAGAGCACTGGAAGCTGTCGAACCGAGTTTGGATCAAGTCGGAACAAGCCGGTGCATTGCAAAAAGGAGGTATGGGGAACCGACGTGTTACACCCCGCCCCCCCTGTCCCCCAATAACGCCTCATTTCGGCGGCATATAAGGCGCAGACCGAGACAACATGCCGCCCGCAAAAGGAGGGCGCGGCGGCTAAGCAAGGATAAGAGATAAGAGGCAGCGCTCGACGCCGGACGTTTGCTCACCCGTGCAGGAGGAGTCTGTTGCCGCCGTTCATGTCCAGCCCCCGGCGGTGTGCGATCGTCAGGGGCACCCTCTCGCCGTCGTGGGAGGCCACTTGGACCGTGTAACAGCTGTGCTTGCGTGGATGCAAAGAATTAAATGAATAGGAGACCGATCGAAAGGAGACAAAAACGGAAGGTGTGGAAAACAACTAAAAGTAGAAGGGGTACGCTCCCGTTTATCACGAAATCGAAACGCACACAGAGTAGGAGTACAGTGCAGCGCAGTGCAGGATAACGCAGCACAACGCAGAACAGTACAGTACTACAGTGGTACGAGACAGTACAGTACAGTACAGTACAGTACAGTGCAGTGCAGTACCAGTACAGTAGTGTAGAGTATAGTACAGTATTGTACAGTACAGTGCAGTACCAGTACAGCATAGAACAGTACCAGTACAACACAACCGGGTACAGGACAGGACAAGACAGGACAGGAGAGTGCAACACACTCCAGTACAAGACAGTGCTACACTTTCCACAAGCTTAAAATTACTCGACTACAGCTTCATTCCGAGAACTCTCCCTGGTGGTCGGGGCTAGGGTTGGGGTTCAAAGTCAAGTACCAGTATGTTCTAGCATGGCTCAGACACCCCGCCATCGAACCTGTGACCAGACAGAAGCTTAGCGCTTCCAGTCGGTGTCTCGACCAAACTAAGAGCGACGCGTACCCCGCCCACAAGGCGTGACGTCCTTCCTCCCAACCATCGTTCCAACGTTGACTTTAGCCTTCACACCCACCAACTCCAATATCGCGGCACTCACGCCTGCCCACCTACCTGTAGTCTCGCCCGTCGAAGCGAGGAGTTCCGGGCACTTCCGTCCTCCTCAGCAGCTCCAGCCCCCCCGACTCGAGGCAGAGGTCGTACACGTTTTCCGGCGCGGTGGGGGACGACACCGAGAACCTCGCCTTCCGCGCTTCGAACCACGAGTTCACCCCAGGCCTCAGCGTACTGGCACCCGACACCGCCGCTGCCACCGCCGCCGCCGCCGTTCCTCCTCGCCCGCCGCTTGTGCCACTGCCACTATCACTGCCACTGCCACTGCTACTGCTGCTGCCACTGCTACTGCCACTTCCACTGCCACTGATACTGCCACTGCCACTGCTGCTGTCACTTCCACTGCCATTGTTGCTGCCACTGACACTACCACCGCTACCACCGTGCGCGCTGCTAACGCCGTGGCACCCACCAGGGGCGGGCGGAGACACGACGAGCGAAGGTAAAGGCGACGATGACGACGACGACGACGACGAACCCGACCCGGAGAGCGGCACGACCCTCAGCTGAGGGGAGCCGGTCACCGGGCAGGACTCGTACAGGACGCAGCGGTCCCTGAACAGGTCCATCTCTTGGATCGTTCCCCGCCGCCCCTGGGCTGCTCCCACCCGCGCAGTGCTGTCGACACTGTCTCCACGGATCACACCTAAGCCGTGACTGCCGCTGCCACCACCACCGCCACCACCGCCGCCGCCGTCCTTAATACAGACAGCAGCGGCGGCGGCGGAGGCAGCGGCGGCTAGCTCAAATTCCGCACCGTCTGCCCGATGTGAGTCGTGTTGCAACCCGCGACAGATTCGGTCGGTCTCTTCGGAATGGGTTCCTTCGTCGTGGGTGGTTAGCGCAGCCTCGCTGTTAGTCGCGTCCCCTGGCTTACACGAAGACGAAGACGACGCGCCGCGTCCGTAGGGAACGGCCTCCCACGGCGCGTCGGCGATGCCCTCGAGGGAGTCGCCGCCCCGCGGCTGCCTCACGCGGACAAGTCGATACTCTCCCGCTGCGCTAGCCTCCGCGCCAGCCGCCGTTTCGATGCCTCGTTCGGTGACAACCCCACCGCCGTCTTTGTTTGACCCGGTGGAGTTCGTAACGAGATAGAAGGCGTCTCCCGAGTGATCCACGTAGTACTCAACGCCTTGGCGTCTGCGTCTGAGTAGCGTGGGGCCGATGGCACCACGACGCCCGCTGCTGACGGCACCGATGCCACCATCACCACCTCCGCTGCCGCGCCCGCCTGCACCGCCCCCGCTGCCACCGCTGCTGCTGCCACCGCTGCTGCTGCTGCTACTGCTGATCTCGCGACTGGTAGCGGCCGCCAGCGTCCCTCGCACGTCGCTGTCACCGTGCGCTCGAGGCGTTCCGGGGAGCGTCGGGTCCGTCGCCGGAAGAAAGTAAACCTCCGAGGTGGTCTTGGAGTGCACGTTGATCACGACGAACGCGCCGTCTTTCGTCTTGCCGACGTCCGCAAAAAACGCGTCATCTTTCTCTTCGAAGACGGCGCGGTCGCTTGCTGGATCCACCTCCCAGACCCCCTCCGCAGACTTGCCGCCGCCTGTGCCGCCTTTGCCGCCCCTACCGCTTTCGTCGCTTCTTCCGCCGCCACTGCCGTCGCCGCCGCCGCCGCCCCCGGAGCCGGAGCCACCGGAAGGGCCACGAATGGAGCGCTTGTTTTCTCTGTCACCGCGACTGCCCGAAGAAATCGACGCCAACCTTGGCCTTAAGGTGACATGTCGGACCTGTAAGTAAGCAGTCCACGCGAAAAGCGAGGGAGGAGTGGAAATAGTGAGGGGGGGGAGAGAGGGTAAGGGGAGGGGAGGGGGAAAGGCAGAGACATAGGTCGTATGAAAGAAAGGCAGCCCCCTTCGCCCCGCCGCCATTCTCGCCGCCCTGCCTCACCACACGCGAGGAATCCAACCCAAAGCTCGCTTGATACACAGGGCCAGGCCACGGGTGTTTTCAACAGGTTGAAAACTTGCGTTCGATGGTTGAGCGCACCTGCCACGGTCTCCGGAGATCGTCCGGCACCGTGTAGTATAGCCCGTAGCAGCGCCCCCCAGCGCTGCCTTCGTCGGTAGCGCCTGTACCGGTAGTGACACCGTCGGTAGTGACACTGTCGACAGTGCCGCGGTCGGTAGCGCCACCGTCGGTAGTGAAACTGCCGGTATTGACCCTGTCGATAGTGCCGCCGTCTGCAGTGACACCGTCGGTAGTGACACCGTCGGTAGTGCCGCGGTCGGTACTGGCGGCTGCCGGCCAGCTTGACCCCCACTCGACGCCCACGACGTCATCCCACCTGAAGTGCGGCACGCCCCCGAAAAGAGCCGGCGAAAGAGAGGATTAAAAAAGCCATGCTACGCTAGAGGGGGGTGGCACTTTAGGCCCCCAAACAATTTGCAAGCACATTTGTGTGTCACAACCTTGTCCTTGAACACTGTACCACCCTCGCCGGAAATACAATCCCCGTTTGAAATATGATACGATGAATATGAAACGGAGTTTAAATCATCGGCCAGAGCGGTACTCGGTATGCTCCGTACGATTACGTACATAGCCCGTGCGATTCTCCCATCGGGTTGTGCGTGCATATTTAAATAATTTTTCAGTTTTTGGGGTGAGGTATGCAGCAGCATAGAGCCCCATCATGTGTATTCGTCGTGTTTTGTCTTCTTTCCGACTACAATCAAGTTTATTAGCCCACGTAAGGGCTAAAATCAAACACGCACACATGCATACACACGCAACCGAAGCAAGCACCCGGCCGCAATTTTCGCCCGACAACAGGAAGCGCCATGCCAACAGAGGAGACGAGAACGTGCTTACCAAGCAAGCAACAGAACGGCAATAAAGCAAGCATGCACACACACCAAAGCACCAAAACCGAAAACAAAAAAAACGCAAACAAATCACTCGCCGTTCGGCAGAGTAAAGACCGGCCCGCTCACATCGCATCCTCCCTCAGCACTGTTGCCTTCACCATTCCTGGCCCCGATCCCACCCCGACCCCCGCCCCCACTACGCCTCCCTGAACGTCATCGCCAGCCCCCAGGTCAAACACCGCCAGCACGAAGCGGTCGTTGCCTTCTAGGTCGATCGTGCACGCCAGCATCCGCTGGTCGGGCGAGAGCTTCATCAAGCCGAGCGAGGGTGATGGAAACCCCTCGACTCCTCCCTCTTCTCCACAGCCTCCATCCCCGTCCCCGCTCCCCTCCTCATGCATGCTTCGGCCGATGACGCGACGATCGCCGCGCAGACCGTGCTCTTCGATTTCGTTCATGTCTAGGACCTGGGTTGCACGCGGGAGAATAGCTAACGATGATTACGTACTCCTGGTTGCTGAGCACAGCAACAGCGTACCGATCATATATTTCCGGTCGCTGAATAAGGTATATATACCGATTGAGGTTGTCCAGAACCCGAGTTCAGTTGCCGGGTGCCGATTTAGGTTGCCGAATATCGGTTTAGATTTTCCGAGGACTGGTTCAGGTTGAATCGCACGACCGTCCACAGCAGTCGAGTACGGATTGCCGATAAATCGATCGGTACCAATACTGCTTTCACACCGATGTGTGTAGCACCAGCAGCAGCAGAAGCAGCAGCATTGGCGCCTAACCCTGTATCAACACCGGCGTGCAGCAGCAGAAGCAGCAGAAGCAGCAGAAGCCAGAACAACAACAGCACTATACTGTCAGTAATCCCACACAAAAAAACGCCTCCCTCCCCCCCCCCCCCGTTACCCGCTTCTTCGCCCATCCCCCAACGGCACACTCTACACCCAGGCGCGGCGCACCGTTTTTCGTGCCGGACGCCGCCGTCCCCACCGGCCTACCTAAAAACGTAAACTGGCAAACCCCTTTCCTTCAGTCCCGTCTGGTGTAGAAGAGAGGATACCCCCCTCGGAGCATGCTTCTCCTGAGACACGCTGCGCCTGTTCCCCCCCGTCCTCTTCAGGCTGCCCGACTTTCGACCATGCAAACCGCGTGCACTCCCTCGCGCGCTCGACGGCAGCGGCCTAAGGAGTCGGCTCGGACGGTGAAATACGGTGTGTTTGCGTGCTGCGTGTGAGGCGTTAAGGAAATCCATTTTGGCGCGGCAGTGCCAGGGCGTGGGGGGCTGGGGTACTGCGTACGTCATCGGCCGTGTCTTTGCCATGACCTCGTCATTCACCTAAACGTCGGACGGTATGCCAGTTGGTTTTCACCCACCAGGAACATTGCTATACCGCGTGAGCGGGGGGTGTACCTTCATATCAGTTGACATGGCCTGAGGAGTCTCATGCACCTTAGACCGAACATGCATCCCTGACAATGCGGGAGTGAGATGCGGGTTCTCACCGACCCTAGCAGCATTGCTAGCACAATCGCGAAGGCCGCTGACAGTATTGCGATGTCGCATGAAGGTACTCGCATACCTACCAATAAGAACCTTTGTGAGCGGCTTCATATACGCGCATGACACCAGAGCGTTAACTTTAACGGTTTGCCCTTGCCAGAACAGACAGACAATGGCTCGACCGAACGCGAGCCGTGAAGGTGCCTTCCATTCAACACGGACCGGCATTCCTAGTTGTGCGATGTGCAAAGGTGATCTGCCATCCCATGGGCACAATTGATGATCTGGACTGCCGCAATTCTGCCAGTTTAAGTTGCATGCATAGTTATTTGGTGCGCAGCCCCGGAAGTCCAACATAACTTTCTGCTTACACTCCGCACAGACTCGCGTCCCATTACCCCTAGCCACTATAACACGTCTTACTTCTATATTTTGAACATCGATGCTTGCTAGGGGTGGCGGGGGGGGGGGGGGTGTACTCATGTCGTGCACGGCCGTAGTCATATGACCATAGACCCTCGCATCCCTACAATGCCGGGACGGAGCGCGTTGGGTTTTCACCAACCAGGCAGACATTGCTTGCACCAAGCGCGAAACGCCGTGAGGTATTGGGCGAGTCGCATGGAGGGTGAGCTGCATCCTGCTAAGAACCGCCTCTGCAGGCGGACTTGCATATGGACGACAGCTTCAATGAGTTAATTTAATTTCTGGTGTGGCCACTTCCGGAGACAGCAATGGGTTTTACTATGTAACTGCCTCGCGGACGCCTTACCATATTAACACTACGTGATACGACCATTCCCCTTGTGCGGAACAAAGGATTCTCCACCCCGCACAAATGATCTACTCGACCGCCAGCTTTGGTGACCGCCAAAAAAAATAACAAAAAAAAACGGCACCCTGGTTGTCTAGCTCCACGCAGCGAGTGGCGTGTTTTACAGCGTCGTTGCCAACCGACGCCAACCCAACCTATAAATATTATACATATTTATAGGGGGGGGGGTGGGGGGGGGGGCGTACTCATTTGTTGCTTGCCTTAGTCATTTGACCATTGACCACGCATCCCTTTCGAGACGGAGCACCGTTCCTACTCCTAATAGAGACACCTCCAACACTTGGGCGCTCATTACGTTGTTTCCATATATTACAGAGAAACCTTTTGCTAATCTTATCCCCTTCCTGCTTCGCCGCCTGTGGCCACCATCTATCTCCTAAGATAGCGATCGTTTTCTCGCTACTATTTAGTGTACCAAACTGCTCCATGTCACACTCGTCTATTTTCCTCATTCCTCCTCTAGCACATCCCTTTCCTCCTTGTACCTTTCACATTCTCCCACTATGTGAACTCTACTCTCTATGGCTTTGCCACATGGGCACATCTGTGCCTCTACTTCCTCCTCCTCCCGGCTACTGGTATACCTCCTTCTTCTTTCTGGCAGGTCCAGGTCCCCTACACGAAATCGCAGTTTCAGCTTTTTCGCGAAGTCCATTGGGCCGTGCAGATACCTTTTCATTCCTATTCCTTCTCTCAACCCCCCGTACATCTCTAAGTGTTCTTCCCCTTCCACCTTCTTTCTCAGTGCTAGCCTTTCCCTTCTTTCTATCCTTTCTTTCACTTCTGTCTTGTATCCGCTAAATTTCTCTATGGCCAGCGTCTCTTTTTGGTTTCCTATTTCCTTCCATACTTTCTCGACTACGCTATCCCACCTATATTCCAGCTCGCCCTTTGGTTACTTTCTCCCATACAGCTTTATCGGCTATGGCTGGCAACCTCTTATTTGGCATGTTCTTTACTTTATATTGCCATTTCAACTTACGCACGTCTCTATTTGTCTTAAGTGGGTACATTCCCAGTTCTGCTCTCAATACTGTATTACTCGTCGTACTTGAGCATCCTAGTACTTTTTTAGCTGCTGTCATCTGTACTGTTTCCAGCTGTTTTACGAGCTTCGCGTTCCCTTCCCATACTTCTCCTGCATATTCTAGCTTTGGTACAATCACATTCATCAGATACATCTCTTAATTCTAGTGTCAAGGTGCGAGTCTGTTAGGACTGCTTCCATCTTGCCTACGTGTGCCTTACCCTTGCCTATTATTGTATTTATGTGTGCATCCCAAGAGCAATCTTTTGAGATTTCTACGCCAAGGTACGTATACTGGTCTACGATCGGTAATTCATCTTCTCCCCACTTCCACTTACAAGTTACCGGACTCTCCTTATCTTCGTTACATACAACTACTGCGCACTTTTTACGTTCGCCGTCACTCTCCACTTCCTGGTGTACTCTAGTGCCTTCTCTATTTGTTTCTGCAGTCCTTCGGGTGTTTCTGATATGCAAACGAAATAATCAGCAAACATCAATCCCGACACCGTATCTTCCCCCACCGTGACTCCCTGCGATGCTGCTTCTACTGCTACTATCATGTCATTAATGTATACCTTGAATAGGTTAGGTGATAGCGTACATCCCTGGGCAACTCCCTGTAGGATATCAACGTACTTCGATATTTCCCCGTCCAACATCACAGCACTTCTCGCACATTCCGTCATCTTCTTCATCATTCTCCACATCTTTCCTCTTATCCCTATTTCCCACAACTTTTTCCACAGCCCATTTCTCCATACTGTATCGTAGGCCTTCTGTACATCTAAAAAGAAACAGTACGTTGTTAGCCCCGCGTCTTTCCTGCCTTGGATTATCTTACCTAATGTGTACACATGGTCGACGCAGCTACGGTTTGGCCTAAATTCTGCTTGCCCTTCGCTAATCTTTTCTTCCTTCTCCATCATTGTTCCCATTCTATCGTTCAAAATCTTACAGAACGTTTTACCTACAGTGCTTAGTAGCGTTATTCCCCTATAGTTACCCGGGTCAGCCTTGTCTCCTTTCTTAAACAAGTTTACTACTACTCCTTCTCTCCATCTCTTAGGTGCGTACTCGTTTTTCCATATCCAGTTATACAACTTAACCATCATGGTAAGCATTCCTTCTCCCCCGTACTTCATAAATTCATTAACTATTTGGTCTGCCCCTGCTGCCTTTCTATTCTTAAGTTTAGCTACACACTTCTTAACTTCTTCTCTTGTGAACTCTCCCTGTAACCCTTCTGAACCACTGTCTTCCCTTTCTGATGCATCTACGTTCGCCTCCGCCCACGCGTTGATATCTTTCTCAAATTCTTCGTCGAACGTTTCGTTGGTTGTGGGCGTCCCTAGCTTGCGGTAATGCTCTACAAGTACTTCCCTTTTCCCCTTCGAACTACTAACCATTTTACCGTTCTGTGCTCTTAATGTAGCTATCCCCGTATCTGCCTCTCCTGCTTGTTTGCCTAGTATCCCTTTTATCCCTACCCACATCTGCTTCATCCCGCCATCAAAGTTTTCATTCGTTTTATTAACTACGTCTTTCCATACCCTTTTCTTCTTCTTCTCAACCACCTTTTTTACTTTATTTCTAGCGATACCATACTCCTCCCATCCTGACGTAGTTTTGCTCGATGTGTATCTTGCGTGTGCCTTTCTCCTTGCTCTTATAGCCTCTTTTACTTCTTCATCCCACCATTTTACTGCTCTATTGCATATTATCAACTTCTTTCCTATAACTTTACTTGCTGTGGTCTTGACCAATTTKTCCCATCCTTCTATTYTCCTCGCTCCTGCATTATCTTCTCTATATTGTTCTTTGTCGTACCTATGCTTTCCAGCAGACCGGAAAAATGCTCTGCATTTTTAGTCATCTCTTCTTGGAATTCTACCCGTTTTTCCTTTACTTCTAGTTTATCTATTCGCCATCTGTACAATTTCCTACCGCGCCTTTTTTTATAACTCTCGTCTGATGGCTGTCTGTCCATATAAGGCAGTGATCTGTAGTTCCTACGTTCGCCGCGCATACATGTACTTCAGTTTCCTTACTATTAATACTTCCATTTTCTACCACTATAAAGTGAAGAACGGAGCTTTCTCCCTTTTGTATGCACGGTCTGGTCCATTCTGGCTCTGGTTTTTTTATTCTACCGTTCAGAGCCTTCATCTCATTGTTCTTAAGGAACTTCAGCATCTCTTCCCCGTTCTTATTCTTTGTTACTTCCCCATACTGTCCAATGTTCTCGTTCGGGTTGCTTGCCTTCCCAATTCTTGAGTTAAAATCTCCGACTAGTACTACTTCTCCTTGTATTTTTATATTTTTGTACATCTACTGCTATTTCTCCGATTTTCTTCTGTATATCTTTTACCGTACTCTTCGACTCTGGGGGCATATAGATGTTTCCTAAGAAATAATATTTCGCTCCCCTCTCCCCTGGTATCTTTATCCAGATGCTTTCGTCGAATTTCGTGTCTTTTATCATTTCTATTATGTCACACAGGTGTTCTTTGACTAGGAACCCTACTCCCCCCGCCCGCCTATTCTTCTTGTTCTGCCCCTTCCTCTTTTCCCCTATCCATTCGTACTCTCCAATTGTGCATCCTATTCCCCCCCCCTCCTTTTCCCACGACTCTTGAATTCTCACTATGTCTAGGTCGCGCTCGCTTACTTGTTCGGCTATTTCTATCCTCTTGCGCTCTTCCGTGGCGAATCCACATACGTTCCATGACCCTATTCTCAGCTTCTTCTTCGTTTCATTGTTCGCTCGACTCTTGTCTTTCGTTTTTTCTCGTTCGTTGCTACTTCTGTGTTCTCTTCTTTGAGCTTTCTTACTGTTTCCGTTTCCGGTTTTGTCTTCTTGCTCTACGCCACTGTGTTTCTCTCCCATTCCCTTTGGGCCACTTACTGTGTCCTGCCTCCCCTTACCTCCGTTCACCCTAGGACTACGTCTTAGATTTTCTATCCCATTAGCTATACATACCCTCCATCCTAGTCTTCTAACTAACCCATGCCGACACTTTTTCTGTCTCTAACCTCTGCCACTCCATGCTCGCTTTCGGTTTAAGCGTGACTCGAAAATGCTCTCCCTCCCTTTCTACTTGTCCTAATGCAAAGCAGTATAGTCCTACTTCGTCGCACTTCCTCTTGAACTCTATTCTCACCATGCCGCTAGGAACTCCGAATACCAGCAACACTAGTATTTTACCCTTCCAATATTTCTTACTCCACCCACTCTGCCTCACAGTTTTTCTCCCAATCTCTTCCGAGACTATCTCCAGCTTGTTTTTGTTTATATTTGTAGTGGGAAATGTTCAAGTTACTGGGACTTCCCAATCCTAGTACTCGTTGAGGGTCTGGTGTCTTTCAGTTCTTTTGCCGGCGCACCACACTAAATAGTGTCTCCAACACGGGCTCATAGCCTGGAGCCAAGTTCAACACCCTTAACACAAGTACCCCACGTTTGTGTCAGGCGATCTGCATGGTAACCATCCTGGCGTCCCACGACCGTATCTTCTATCTTCTTGCCCCGCTGCTGTACTGGTTACTTTCCTGCAGGGAGGTCATTTTTACCGTGCAAGGCTCAAGGACTGCTTGCATAACACAAAGTCTCACTCACACATCGGGATGCCCCGTACGTCGCTTCCTCCATCGTATGCACGTTTCACCATGGGTAGCTACCCCACTAATGCTCCCGAGTAGACCTTCGCTGCCGAAAGCTTGGCCAACGATCCCCCTACACTTTGTACCGGCTTCTATCGTTCAAGATGTC
Organism: Saccharina japonica; assembly: GCA_008828725.1. NCBI lineage: Eukaryota > Phaeophyceae > Laminariales > Laminariaceae > Saccharina > Saccharina japonica. The sequence continues at coordinate 27,287 of MEHQ01001701.1, forward strand.
AATATATCTACGTACCGCTTGGTGTTCCGTCTCTTTGGTCGTGTGGTCGGTCAATGGCAAAGCGTTTGTTTCATGAGTTCAATAAGCCTGACTTAATGCCATGCATCATCCACCCCTCCCCTTCATTTGGCGCATGGTATGTGCACCAACTTTCAGGGGTTCAGGACGATGACAGACCAGATTTCCACAGCCGCCCAATGGAAATCGGTAAATTTTTCCGGGTATCTCACCACAAGACCCCAACCTTCATGTTAATTGAACATGTCGGGGTGACCTTGCTGTATCTATGTGCGTGCATGTAAGGTGGTCCTCCTTCATGCTAGGTTTTTTGTCTATGTTTCAAGGTTTTGCTGTTCTTACCTGGTACGATATGGGAGTAGATATACACTAAGTGTGTGGTTTGGGTTTTGATATTTGGAAAAAAAACTGGTTAGTTTAGTAAGTTCATGTCTATGTCCGGTTTATGTTTTGATATGAGAAAAAAAAACTGGTTAGTTGAGTAGTTTCATGTCTATGTCTGGTTTGTGTTTTGATATGGGAAAAAAAAACTGGTTAGTTTAGTATTTTCATGTCTATTTCCGGTTTGTGTTTTGATATGAAAAAAAAAACTGGTTAGTTTAGTAATTTCATGCCTATATCCGGTTTGTGTTTTGATATGAGGAAAAAAAACTGGTGAGTTTAGTAATTGCATGTCTATGTCCGGTTTGTGTTTTGATATGAGAAAAAAAAACTGGTTAGCTCAGTAGTTTCATGTCTAAAGTCTGGTGGCTTGTTTTACCACAGCGGGGGGGGGGGGGGGGGGGGGCAAAGTGCTGGTGGGTGGTTGACACAACAACGACCCCCCTTTCCGCCGCGGTTGCCACGTCTTAAGAAGGTATGCCGTGATTATCTCGTGAGCTCACCTCCAAGTGTCGGAAAACTTCCTCGCTATGTGCGTCGTGCATCCAGCGGTACTCGTCGTTGTCTCCATCGCTGCCGCCACCGCCGCCACTACCACCATCACCACCGACCTGGCTGTCCGGTGATGGAGATAGCCGTCGAGGATGCGGGGGGCTGACTCTCTGGTTCCTGGTGCCAGCGTTTGTGGCGTGGTGTGATGTGGTGCGGTGTCATGTCGGGGACATGGCGTGACGTGTCGAGAGGGCGGGCGGGGACAGGCGCCGGGACGGGGGGGGGCGAGGGCAGCAAAGAAGCGATTGTTTGAAGTGGTGTCCGGTGTGCTTGCCGGTACCCAGGGGTTCCTTCGGCCGTCCGCTTTGGTTGCGGGTATCCATCCCTCGGCACTCGCCACAAGCTTGTGCACGCACGCGCCTGGGGCTTGAGTCGTTGCCGAAGGTCAAGCAACGGGTTGCTGCTGCTGCTGTGTTCTGTATTGCTGCTATTGTATATAATGTTGTGCTTGGAGCTTACCACGTTGAAGACGATGCTCTAAATTTCGCCGCGCTGCCTATATCAGTCGCCGCGCTATCTGGCCACCCATGCGAGCCCATTTCGTGAGTCGACAAGCACTGGCTCGTCTTCCAATTCTACTGCTATGTATCTGTGGTGCAGACGATGAGACGTCATGAGTTTGGAGATTGTTTCCAGGCTTTACTCGTAAGCGCAACGATGAGGTGGCAACACCTGCCCTTAGAGAAGTAGTTGGGCGCGATGGCAACGGAGATGATACCACACTACGTTCACTACCAGGGGTACTACTGTACTCGTACTGAGCTATGATGTGGGGTGTGACGGTGTGACTATCATACCCCATTAGCCCATGGGTACTGAGAACAAGAACTGGCTCGCAGGCCCGAAGATAAAAATACGTCATGATGATACGATGATACTTGCACTGAGAGACCTCAGACCTCAGATCTACCAGGTACGACTGCCGTTACCGGTGCTGTAGACTAAATCGCAGCTGCTTGTGTTGTCTAACGAGTGTTCATGTTCTTCATTCAGTTGCCACAGCTACAGTAGCAGCACCCCATGGTATGACACAACACGACCAACATCCGTGCTTCCACCATCGAAGCGGTGCCATCCTCTAGCTATGCAGATTGACATCAGATACAGCAGTGCGCAGTATGTATCACCAATGGGAGCAGACGTCCCCCGTTCCCCCCTCACCTGCCCGGTTGCCTGGCGCTGCTGGTCGACCGCCATCGCGTTGCTCTGTATATGCAACCGGCTGTGCGATTTGTTCCAAGAGGCAGCAGGTCCGCCTTGAACGGTGCTGCTGCTGCCGCCGCCGGCGCTCTAGCCGCTTTCCCAAGGACAAAAGCAACTTCCGTTCCACTTGCACACCTTGATCTATTCCCCGGTACGAAGCGGCCCGGGGACGCTAACCGCGCCAGGCGGCGAGAAGCCATGTTGCACTAACAAGCACGTCAACCTGTAACCTGTAACCAAACTGCCAGCCAAGGAGTTGGTAGAGAGTAAGAGGGCGTGTAAAACATGGGATTGCCATGCCATGTAGATCACCGAAACAAGTCAGCAGCGCGCTCCGCGGCGATTTCAGAGGCAAAGGAGACACGATCCCTTCAATACAAGGTGGGCACACAGCAGTTGAAGTGGAGTGGTTGGACCCACGCGTGTTTTCCCCTTGAAATTGTGTCCTAGGGCGATACACAAAGGGTCCGCTTGGCAAAGGAAAGATCGATAATCGATCATGATTTTTGGCGGCGATGACGTTTTTCGACCCTTTCGAGGCAAACCTCTGACCTGTGCACTGGCGCGTGCCGATTGACCTGCCTGTATTGTCGTACTTCGACAAATGTTGAACCCCCAGGTGCGATATATGATGGCACTTGTGCCGATACAGCAGCATGCAGCAACGTTGCTCTCTGTCGAATGCCGGGTTTTGGTCAATGAACATGCTGTTGAAGTTGTGCAAGTAGAGCTCGGCAGCAGTAGTGGCAGTAGCAGCAGCCGCAGCAGCAGCAGCAGTATCCGCGGCTGTGTGCTAGGTCTGTGTGTCATGTGACTGCCCTCAGTGAAAACTCGTACAACTATATACCATGTCCTTGTAACGTGAACCTCCCCGGACATGAAAGGCTGAATGAAGCCCCCGCTGTACTGCAGGCACCCCAACTTGCGCTAAGACATGCACCAAGATGGCAGTTGACCTCGCACCCACCTTACGTACGTACCAGGTATAGTAGTGTGCACTTCTGTTTCGCTGTTGATGTCAACTCGCCCACAGATGTACTCGTAACAATAGGTACTCTGCCCGGTACACACCGGTATGTGCAAGACCGGTTATGTACCTGGTAACCAATGCCGTTCCCAGTACGAGCGGTCACCGCCGCTTGCCCCTTGCCGAGCAGCAGTGCCACAGCTGGCTGTATGTACTCCGACTGTCGACGAAGGCCGTCTCGTCCCTATTCGGTATGCGTTGCGTCGAAGAGTAGGGTCTTCAGACCGCGAGGGAGCAGGTCCCTGCGGCTCGGTTCCATCGTGACCACCTCGAGGGTGCCGCCCGCCGTAAACGTGCTCTCTTATCACCGGCTAGTTTTGTGCGTTGTCTCCAAATACGAAGTTTTTGGAAGAGTTTGCACCGTCCCCCTCCCCCACCTCGTTCGGTCGCCCCCCCTCGAAGCAAAGCTTCACTCCCCCCCCCGCAGCCCGCCTCAAAATCGGTTATTAGTAGATACGATGCAGCTCACCCTTCATGCGACTCGCCCAACACCTCACGGCGCTTCGCGCTTGTTGCAAGCAATGTCTGCATAAGTCGGTGAAAACCCGACGTGCTCCTTCCCGGCATTGTAGGGGATACGAGCCTCGATGGCCATACGACTACGGTCATGCATGACATGAGTTCACCCCACCCCCCCCCGCAGACTCTCCTGCCCCACCTCACCCCACCCCACACCTTTCCACTCCCGCGAACCCATTCAAAAGAACATCAGCGCACTCGTATGAGTCGAAGCCGGTCACGTGCCGCCAAGATGCGGACCTCGATACCATGGGGAAGGGCAGCAGCGGCAGCGACAACCCTCGCGGTAGTCACCGGACCTCTCGCAGCGCTGGTCCCGGCCCCCGGCGTCGCGGAGGCGTTCGTCACCCCCGACCTCTTTTTCGCGGCCTCCTCCTCCTCCTCCTCCGCGACGGCGACGGCGGCAACAGCAGCAAAGCCCCATCACGGCTGGTCGTCGACCACAGGACCGGCGGTGATGTTCGCGGGCAGACCAGCGGTAGCCACTTCCGCCGCGCTTCCGCTTAGTGGTGGAGGTGGGCGAAGTAGCGGCTGGACGCACTACGCCGTCCCAGCCGCCGCCACCGCCGCCAGAGGCGGTGTCTACCTTAGCGCCGGGGACAACCCTACCGAGGGACACCTCGCTTTGGCGGCTCGCAATACCGCCTCTTTCGTGGGAGGGTGGGGGGCGGGGGTGAAGTGTGAGGCAGGCAGGGGTAGACTGTGCAACCCTGAACCCCTCCGATCAAGCGTTTCCGGAGGCGCTGGGGACGATATGCTGCCGGAGAGTGTTGAGCTCCCAGCGAGGGGCGTGGATGGCGGTGCCCGCGCGAACGAGGGGGAGGGGGAGGAGGAGGAGGACGACGGGAGCTGGAGCGACGCCGAGGTGGAGCGGCGGGTGGCGGAGCGCAGGGTGTCGAAGGACGACCCCTATGCGGTGGACGAGGAGGAGGAAGAAGAAGACCTCGACGCCGAGGTTAGTAAAAAAGGAAGAAGCGAAAGTTTGGTTGCGGTGTTCTATATTGGATACGTAGGCGGAGGTTCGGGAGAAAGTAAGCAGCAGAAGTTACGGAGTTATGTCGTACGTGGTACGTGGTATGTAGGCGTGGGGGGGGGGGGGGGGGGGGTACTCATGTAATGCATGTCCGTAATCGTATTACTTTGGACCCTCGCATCTCTACATTGCCGGGACGGAGCACGGGATATTTACGTCCGTAAGTCCACGGTGGATGGAGAGTGACCGACGGACGGACGGACCGACGGACGGACGTGAAATTGTTTTATTGTTAAAATGAAGAAATGTATCGATGAGGGGGCGAAAAGCTTCCCGGCGGTTGGTACTGCTGTGCCGCGCAGTGGCAGTGGCAGTGGCTTTGTCCGCCTTGTGTGCGGTGGGTGTGCCAGGGAGGTTTTGCGCAGGCAGCATTGCATGCCCCCTGCCCCCCCCCCCCCTCCCCCCTCTCCGAACGCCTCCGACGGCAGCAGGCCTTCGATGCAATGGCCTACCTATTGAACCTTTTTTACTGCCTGACAGACATGAAGTCGATCCGACGCGGGATAAGGGGTTACTCCTGGTTGTGCTCTAAAGTTGCCGAACCGCCGATCGTCACCTTTCTTCTAGTCCTTGTAGAAGAAAGAAAATCATAAAAATCCAGAAAAAATCGAATGATTCGGGAAAAAGAAAAACGTGGGAGTTTTTGCTTCCTGGCGCTTGGTGGAGTTTGGGCCATCAGGGCCGAGACTTTAACCCGACCGGCATTGACCACACGTTGATGACAAGACTTGTCTCGCCGTGTAGCGAGATGGGTCAGAATTTAATTTTCGAAAGCAATCGTCGTACTGTAGTATGGACTTGTCTTGCCGTGTCGCGAAACGGGTCGGAATTTATTTTTCGAAGACAATCATCGTAATAAGGTTTGCCGGGGCAAAGTCAACTCCACGGGAGCATGCTGCGCGAAATCGAGAGGGTAGCGCCGCGAGCGAAAATGACACTGCCACCAGGAGCAGACTTCCAAGCAGCGCGGCCGCTTGGTGGTTGACACCCTCCCCCCCGCTCATCCGTCTGCCCCATACATTTCTCGGCTCGACCGCCTGCTACAGGTTTACGAAGAGATCGTCGCGAATATGACGAAGCCTCTGGGCATTACCATCGAGGCGTCGACGGACCAGGCCGAGCTGATCTACATCACGAGCGTGGGACAGCAGGTGGGGCGACATTGGTGGACGAGGGTTTCATCACACGTGTGCCTAAATCTCGTGTTGCTTTCCGCGACTGCGACTGTTTGTGTATAGGCGTCCAGTTTTTGCTTGCGTGCCCCCTCTCGTGCGCCCGCGGGCCTCTCTTCCTCTTCATTTTGTTTTAAATATCTCTCTCTCCGTCTCGGGCGATACACCATATTGCTCTCTGCGAGCACTCATTTCGCTGCACCCTTCGCGAAGCTTCAGGTTAGGTGCGATAGGGTTAGGTGCTAGCCTCGCTTTATTTGGCGCTGCCCTCGTGGTAGCACGCGTCTCGTTAGAGTACGAAGCCTATCGAGACACGCGCCAGCCTAAAACTGATAACTGAGTGGCTGTCTTAGCTGACCGCTTCCTCCTCTCCCCCTCCCTCCCTCCCTCCCTCCCTCCCTCCCTCCCTCCCTCCCTCTCCTTCCTCCCTCCTCTCTCCCTCTACCTCCCTCCCGCCACTCCCTCCCTCCGCTCCTCGCCTCCCTCCTCACCTCCCTCTCCTCCCGTACCCTCCCCCTCCCTCCCTCTCCTCCCTCGCCTCCCTCCCTGTCGATGACTGGGTTTGTTCGGGCGGTGTGCAACCCGACTCAGGCGGAAGACGTCGGGCTGGCGGTGGGCGACCTGCTTACCGGCGTGAGTGCCGTGTTCGGCAACGACGTGTGGTCGGTCAAAGGAAAAAACATCGAGAAAGTTCGCTCCCTGGTCCGGTGCAGGTGAACAACAATAACAACAACAAAAAACATACGATCCCCATACTGTGACGCCTTTTTACATGTGCACCACCCCACGTTTTTTGGGGATAAAATTACCTGGAAATTGAGGGGAGTACCTGTCGCGAACGGCGGGTAAAGTAAGTGCTCCCGGGGTTTCTGAGTGATTCGTGACATTTTGGGATCGCCGTGAACAAGGATGATCGTAGGGGGCAGTCGCTTGCGCCCGCCACGAAGACTTCGACGATGATAGATGATGGCAATGATGATGGCAGGGATGATGATAATGACGATGATGATGGCGTTCTCACACTATTCATGCCTAATTTCCCTGAAATTTAGCTTTCTTGGTAGCAAAAACGTTCTAAAAATCGTCCCGATGGCGAAAAAAAACAAAAAACACAAAATAATGCACACAAGTTCAGGAAACCCCTATATTTCCGCTTGGCGTTGTCATGGAGTCCAGTAACGCCACCCCCCCCCGTTCCCCTCCAACCCTTTTTTTTTTTTTGTCTGTTTTCCACAAACGAACAAAAAAAAGGACGGAGCCCTTTATCCTAGTGCGCGTGGAACGCGGGCACGTGTCCCTGGAGGAAAGGTGCTCGGAAGGCTTCGGGATCGTGGAAGACGCGGACTGCTGGCGGCTCACGGAAGACGGGGAGTGCGAGGTGGAGTACACCAACTTGTGGTCCAAGGTTTATAAAGAGGAGAGGGAAGTGCTGACGGGGGGGGAGGGGGCCGCGGGGGCGGCGGCGGGCGGCGGGCAAAAGAAGAAGACGAACGAGCCTCCACCTCCAAGGGACATTCCGGGGCTGGGCTCTTCGTTTTCAGGAGATCAGTGGGGGGGCAGCGACTACTGATTTGTTTTTTTTCCGTTTTTTTTTTTAAAGAGCGGTTGGGGGTTGTGCAGGGCGGCGACTAATACGCTGCACGCCTGTATGCGGCACGCCTTTCTTTGCTCTGATGCGTTTTCTGTGGTTCGGCCGCTGTCTCGCTTTTGCATGGGAGACGTGGCGCTCCCCCGTGCGTGACATTTCGGACTTGCTTTGCTTGCTTGCTTGCTTGCTTGCTTGCTTGCTTGCTTGCTTGCTTGCTTGCTTGCTTGCTTGCTTGCTTGCTTGCTTGCTTGCTTGCTTGCCTGCTTGCTTGCTTGCTTGCGTATTTCAGTGTATGGGGTTGTCCCTCTTGTTAGAGAGCGAGAAAATAATTTAATCGATCCATCCGGCGATGTACAGCAGCAGTAGTTATAATAATTATGATCTTCATCGGCAGCGTGATAAGTTTTATCATCCTTGTTGTACGTAGGGAGTACCCCGGGCTGGGTAATCGATCGATATTGGTGAAAGGATTACCCTAGGCTGGTTGATCGATCGATGTTTCACCCCGGTAGCTCAGTAGGTAACGGCCTTTCCCCCCTCCCCAGGAGCTTGTTTTTGACCATGCTGAGCAGTGCACTGGGGGAAGAGCAGGGCAACGCATATCGTTGGGATCTGCTCAACAGTCGGTAGTTAATAACACCTTCACACCACACCCTCCCCAGGAACTTTGTTCGACATTCGATTTGATAAAGTCACATATCATACATGGTGCCGCCTGGGTATTATACCAAATGATGGCCAAAATGGCGACATGTAGGCGCGTAAGAATCGTCGAATGTGTGTTTTTGGTGTGTGATGCTCGGACCGAGGTCACTTCTCGCTCTCCTCCTTCTATTGGAATATTAAAATCTGTGAGCTGTGAGCTGTGAGCTGTGAGTACGACCGACTGAACGGTTGAGAAAACTCAACGACTATACTAGGGTGTACTTTGCAACCTGCGTGATATCATACGTCAGGCACGCTCATCAGGCGCACTTGTTCTATACGAAATATTCTTTTTTTATAATGCGTACGGTGTTTGTGAGTTAAACCTACTACGATACAGCACTCTAGTTGATAACTGGTATTCAGTTCTGTGCATATACGAAGTACGTGTGATGGAACATCGTTCGCGCGTGTTTTGCCATTTTCCATTGCACGCGTGGTGTTGTCTCGGTAGGGCCATTCCTAAAACGAACAGACGAACAGCCAAAATGTCACCGAACCGTGACAATAAAACGTACCTGGTAACATTTTCGCGAACTGTGATGAAGGATTTGTCACGAAGAATCATATGATATATAACGGGAATTTCACACACCTCGGCAGAACATCACCATCCAGATCTTCTAGAACATATGCATACATAATAAGTAGATCCTAACTTGACATTATGAGATGTGCAGGATATGTCGTAGTGCAGATCCAACACAGGCGGGTGCTACGATAGAGGTATACCGTTTTTTGGCTGAAATACGTTCTGAATGGCGGGGCTCCCTTAACCCAAAATCGTCAGGATTCCGTTCTTTTTTGTGTTGGAATATTTTTCCGTTCTATCGTTAGGCCATGGTATTGCTCATCGGATCAGAGGGTGGTCGTTTTTTTTTTTCGAAAACTCAACACAATTTTTTGTTCGTTAC
>MEHQ01000991.1:4461-14508 GCA_008828725.1 Saccharina japonica
TTTGCGCTGTTCTTGTTTTGGTGGATCTTGGCCGCGCGCAAGCGAGAGTCGTTTGATTATCCTCTATTCAACTTCGTGTGTGGGCGCAGTGATGTCATCTTGGTCTGTGCTTGCCGTATCATCCATCCGTGTTGGTGTAGGATATTCAGTCTATGATTTATCAAGTCCTGTTTGCGCGATGATCGTCATTTGGGTGTTTATATAATTTTTCAGGATCGTTTGGTTTGGATCATTCTTATATTCAACCGTGATCAGTCTGGATCTTGTCTTTCTCAACGTCGTGCATATTTTGCTATTGCTTTATTTCATACATGATATGAGTCTTGATCTTGCAAATCGTCGCATATCAGTCTATTACTGTATATCAATCGTCGCTATTATATCAGTCATTATTGCCTCAAACGTTGATTATCATTCTACGTATATTTTAAACTCGTTTGAAATCATATATATCAACCGTGATAATCCACCATATATCAAACGTGGATATCATCATTGTCTATCAAAAGTGGATATATCATATTATAACCTATTGATGCACCATAGTACTTCGACAAGTATCAACCGTGATATATGATATATGCGACCGATGATAAAATCCTTCTAGATATTCATCATGTACTTCGGTGTCAAATCATGATGTAAATTGATATATCAACCATGACATTAATCATCAAATATCAACGACGATTTTCACATTACATCAACCATGATATCATCCTTTTCGACATACATCAACCTAATGATATCATCATATATATCAAAAATAAAAATATCCAACCCATGGTTGATATGCATATATTGTTGACATCATATTAATGATGGATACATCGATACGATATTAATTATACGATATATTTGATATGAATGATACGATATTTGGTATCATTATGAATTGCATACGATATATTGATATCCTATTAACGATACGATATATTGATCATATTATTATTACGATATATTTGATGCCGTGTTATAATATACGATATATTGATGTGTTATTAAATTGATTTACTATATATTGACTGTGATTATTAATGATCGATATATTGAGATTGATATTAATTATACGATGATGTTTGATATCATATTAAATGATACGATTCTTTTTGATACGATATTAATGATATGATGGTGATATGATATTATATATAATGATAGCGTGGCGGGCGACAAGGTGCGGAGGCGGCGGCCACCCTGCAGAAGGCAGGGGCGAAGGCCAAGGACGGAGGAGATGCACCTCTTCGCCAGACCCTATCGAGGAAAGCCTCGTGGGACGCCATTTCAAGGATGGACGCGAGAAGATCAGAATTGCTTCATGGTACCGTACGTACGCTACACCTTTTTTTTCACGCGCGCGGCGGCGGGCTGGGCGGGCGGGAGGGGGGAGGGTTAGTCGTTTGTGCTGGCCCTTTAAGCATTCGTACTCATTGACACGCACTTCCCTTCGGCGGAGCACCGTTCCTACTCTTAAAGAGACAACCCGGCCCAACACTTTGGCGCTCATTTCGTTGTTTCCACTATATTTTCAACCTGCGTAGTTTTTTTTGCTAGTCTTACGTCATCCTCTTTCCTGTTTGGGGGGGGGGGGGCGGCCGCTACTCCCGATATTCATGCATTGGCCCGTAGTCGTTTGGCATATAGACCCTCGGCATCCCTACAAATTTGCCGGACGGAGCAAGCATGTCGGGTTTTCACCGACCGGCAGACCTTTGCTTGAACAAGCGCGAAGAAGCGCCCTTCGTTGAGGTGTGAGCAGTCGCTTTTATGGAGGCGTGAGCTTGCATCCTAGACAGAACCGCTTGTTTTGTGAGGCGGACTTGCCCAGTCCAATGCAATAATGTTGCTGCGCCTTCCGTTTTTCGTTTTTCGTTGTTTTTTTATTTGCACCCTGCGAAGAACTTAAAAAACAGTACCTGCGTCACATCGCCTGAAGTGGGAGTGTTAGACCTGATCTGCCCTCATGTGTTGCAACCCAAAACACCCGCTTGACGTTTAATCTTCTTTTTTTTTTTTTCTTTTTTTTTGATTCTGTATTTCCCCCGCTCCCCAGATTGACATCCCGGATCGCGACGACAAACAAAGGAGGTGTCGCCTGGGCACGTCAAGATCAACTACAGGACCCGCCGCATAAGATCGTTGGCCTGAGTGCAAGCGACACGAAGGTCCCTGTGGAGAATGGTAAGGCTCGATGCGACTGCCCCCCCCCAAACCCCCTATAAATATATTATATTTATAGTTGCGCGTGGCGATCTCGGGTTTGGCAACGACGCTTGTAAAACACGCACTCGCCTGCGTGAGCTAGACAACCAGGGTTGCCGTTTTTTTTTTTTTTTTTTTTTGGGCGGTCACCAAAGGCTGCGCGGTCGAGTAGATCATTGTGCGGGGTGGCAGAACCGCTTTGCTTCCGCACAAGAGATGAAATTGGTCGTTTCACGTAGTGTTAATATGGTAAGGGCGTCGCGAGGCAGTTACATAGTAAAACCCGATTGCTGATCTCCGGAATGTGGGTGCCCACACCAGAAATTAAATTAACTCATTTGAAGCTGTTCGTCCATATGCAAGTCCGCCTCAGGAGGCGGTTCTTAGCAGGATGGCAGGCTCACCCTCATGCGACTCGCCAATACCTCACGGCGTTCGCGCTTGGTGCAAGCAATGTCTGCTCTGTTGTTGCCTGAAAAAACCCAAACGCGCTCCGTCCCGGCATTGTAGCGGATGCGGAGGGTCTATCGGTCATATGACTACGGCCCGTGCAACAACATGAGTACACCCCCCCCCCCCCCCCCGCACGCCTGCATGCATTTCATAAAATTTGTTTTTTCATTGCTTGGTATAAATGTTTCAGGACTTTTTTTTCTTGATACCGTCCAGATTGTGTAATAGGGATGCGAGGTCGATCGTCATACACGGCTACTGGCTATTATATGGCCTGAGTTCACCCTCCCCCGTCCCCCCGTCCCTATACTCACGCCATCCACGATCCGCTGCAAACCCCACGATACAGCGCTGTTCGCCAAGACCCTGATGGACAAGTTTTGATGTGGGCGATACATTCCCCCTGACTGCGGAATTTCGTACAGAGACCCTTCATCAACTCTAAGCAAAGCAGCGTTGCGTGGCGCGGTTCTGCGTCTGCCGTAAGGGCCGATAAGGAAGGCGCCAACGCCTGCCAAGTGTCCTAAGAAACCCGCTGCTGCTGCTGCTGCTGCTGCCAGACCCGAAAGCCGCGACCGCTGCAATAATCGCCTGCTGCCTGCTGACTGCGAAGGGTAAGACGAAGGTGAGCGAGGAAGGAAGAGCAGCCAGCGAGGCCAGGAGCGAGGATTGCTGATGACGAGGGAAGAGGACAGCATGCTAGCCAAGCGGGGATGATGATGGATGATGACGACCGACGACCGGGGCGATGATGATTGATGACGAGGAAGACAGCAGCGCAGCGGCGGAGGGCGAGGGTAGCAGCAGCCGTCGGGAGAAAGAGGAGGAGGATGATGGACGACGAGGAGGTAGGAGGAAGAGGAGGAGGCGGTAGGCGCCGCCCCCTCGAAAAATGAGGCGGTAAGTGAGTAGGGGGCGGGGGGCGGGTGGGGTCTGCTCCGAATTAAGGCGCCGCAGGCCGACCATAGAGACCGACGACGATGCGATGAAGAGTAGGCGGTCGCGCAAGCGCGGGCGGACGGGACCTCAGTGACTTCGCTCCGTGGACGACTGCCCTTTGCGGTATCACTCCTTCCGTCCTTCCTTCTTTCCTGTCTTCCTGCCTTTCTTCCTGTCTTCCTTGCTTCCTGCCTTCTGCGTCCTTCCTGCCGTTTCGCCTTCGTGGCCTTCCTTTCCCTCACCATACCTTTCCTCCTTCCTTCTTCGCGGCGTGATGCCGTGCGCGTCCTAGGTCAGGGTAAGGGCGGGTGGGGTGGTCGACGCTGGGTGGCCCACTCACTGATTGCGCTGTTTTGCCAAAAAAAGGGGGGCAAGATTAGGCCTTTATTTAAGTCCTCGCGCAGTGGCGCGCCATCCTGTCCCTAGTTGTGCTCGTGTCTGTTCCGTTTTGGATTTTGCCTTTCAGTCTCGCTTGCCTTCTTCTGTCCGTTCGACCGTCCGTCCGTCCGTCCCATCCATCCGTCCGTCCGCTTCCGTCCTCGCGGAGATGTAAGCGCGTGGTGCCGTGCTGGTATGGATTGGGAAAGGACGCGGCCGTTATTAAGTTCGCAAGCGAGAGAGCCTGGTCCGGCTCCGGACCTGTCTGTGTGCTGCCCTTGGTCTTTCTTGCGTCTTGCCTTGCCCTTGCCTTGCCTTGCCTTGCTGCCTCGCCTCGCCTTGCTGTTTGGTCTCTCCTCCTTCCTCACTTGCTCCGCGGCGTGGTGCAACGCCCGCCGTGCCGCGCCTTTGGCAGAAATGGAATGGCTATTATTTAGTTCGAGAGACCGGGAGTAGAGAGAGAGAGGAGAGCACGCCTGGTATGATATGATCTAATTTTTCTTGGTGTCTTTTTTCTTTTTTTCTTTCTTTTTTCTTGTCGTCGCTACTTACACGTACCGTATTTGGTGTGTGCCTGTTTTGTGTGGTGTTCGCGGTTTCGGTGCGGTTTTCTTTACGAAAAGTGTCGGGGTGGGTGATTGACAATGGCAAAAACAGGTTAAAAGGGCATGCGAGAATAAGCATCGAGAGAAAAAAAAAAGGGTGCGGAGTTTTGTTTAGGGGTGAGAGGGAAACTGGAGGTGGGGGGGGGGGAGGGGGGGGCGGGCAACGGGGGTGAACGATAAGTCATCCCTCTGTGTGACTGCTAGTGAGGAATGGCCTTTAGGCGTGCCATTTTAGGTCGAAATAACGGGGGAGGGTGGGGGGGGGGGGGGGGGGATGGGGGGCAATGCGAATGTGACCGCGAGTAAAACTTGAACAGTTTTGAGCGGGGAAGGCCGCCCAATCGTAAAAGGGGTGTGGAACGTGCGGGCGGGACCACAACAGTGTCGGCGGTTTCTTCGTTAGCTGGAAAGTGTGCGGAGTTGGCGGAGGCGGGGGGGGGGGGGGTAGGGGGGGTAAAGAAGATGCCGCCGTGGTGTTCCAAGGCCTTTAGAAGGCGTGTTTGTCCAACTTGTTACAGGTCGCAGGCGGGGGGGGGAGGGTGGGGTGGAAGGGTAGACGGGGAAGAGGCTTAAAACATTATAAAGAAAGGTAACGGGGGGGGGGAAGGGCGAACGGTTTTTGGGGGTAAACCAGAATGGATTGGTTTGTGTCGGGAGCTGCTTGGTACTTGGGAGCTGTGTACTTGGGTGCTGGGTGCTGGGTACTCGAGTGATGGGTACTTGGGTGCTGGGCACTTGGTACTTGGTTCTTGGGTACTTGGTGCTGGGTACTCGGGTGCTGGGTACTTGGATGCTGGGTTCTTGGGTGCTGGGTTCTTGGGTGCTGGTTACTTGGGTACTTGGTACTTGGTTCTTGGGTATTTGGTGCTGGGTACTTGGGTGCTGGGTGCTTGGGTGCTGGGTTCTTGGGTGCTGGGTACTTGGTACTTGGTTCTTGGTACCTGCTGCTGTCGCCGCCCGCTTGCAGTTCTCTGTGGCATTTGCGACAAGTGTAGGTTGTCCGAGGCTCTTGCATATCCCCCCCCCCCCCAACGCGACTAGTATAGCGAGGAGCGACCGGCTGGGGTCGGAGCACGCCGCACAAAACTGAACATTTTTTTTGCTTTTTTGTTTTTTCGCTTATTTTTATAAAAGAGCACGACCTCGCTACGTAGTAGACCCACCACCACAGCAGTAGTAGACAACCGGAGGGGGGGGGGGGGGGGGGGGGGGGGGGGGGGCACCCGTAAGCACGATTGAGTGTTTTTTTTTGTTCTGCGGGTGCAATACTAAGCAAGGTAAAAAAGTGTCTGCGTGTTTACCAACCTTATTTTGCGACGGGGGGGGGGGGGGGGGGGGGGGGGGGTGACTGCCGCACTGATCCCCCCCTAATGTTGGTCAATCGCGGAGGCGTTATCCCTATAAGATGTGGCTGTGCAAGAGAAGAAGGGAGGGAGAGGGAAGAGGAGGGGCCCGTCGTTGTGATGAGTGCTTGCTTACAAGAAGACACGCTTTTGGGAGAGGAGCGATTTTTGGAGTTCCGTGACGCGCTCTATTTGTTTTTCTCTTTTTCACCAGGTCGCGTGTACAGGGGGCGGGGCGGCGGGCGGGGGTGCAGTGTTGGAACACGCTGCTGTTGTTAACCTTGGACACAGATCATCAACAGATCATTCCCACTTCCATGCATGATCTAGATCTTTCCACAGGCAGATCTGTGTTCCCGATCTTGTATGATCTAGCTTATGTTGCCGGGTGGGAGCCGTGTAGTTCTGCGCGTGATCTGCTAAATAGGTAAATAAGTAGCGAGCACGTGTTTTGCTGGGTCTGGGGTTCTGTGCTATTTTATGCAGATCCTGTGCAGCCTCGCTCGTAACGGCGGGTGTGGAGGGGGCTTTAATGGTCTGCGTATATCGTGATGTTGATCAAGATCATGGTATTGTTCTACTATATCATGATATGATCTGGTCATGATATTGATGTAGATCATGATATTGAGCTAGATCATGATGTTGATCTAGATCATGACACTTCATGATGTTGATCTAGATCATTACATTTCATGATATTGACCTACTGTAGATCATGATATTGATATATATCATGATATTGATCAAGATCATGATCTTGATCTAAGATCATGATCTTGATCTCTCTAAATCATGATCTTGATCTATCCATGAGATCATGATGTGTCCAAGGTGTGGAACGTTGCGGTCTTGATTATTTCATCTGCCTCCGCGTATCTACGTATGTGTCGGCTGCTTGGGGGAGAGGGAGGAAGAGGAGGAGGAGGTGGATTTTTCATTTTTCTCTCTCGTTTTGGGAGCGATGCACCGTCGTACCTGGTAGTGTCTTGCTGTGTCGCGACGGTTCGCGAAAGGCGTTCTAGTTGGTATGGCACGTTTCCTTGCGCTCTGTTATAGAACGGCAGATGATGCGAGTCGTACCTGGGGGAGCGCAGGCTGCGTGCTTATTATACTGGGTGCGGAAAACGAGCGGATCGTCGAAGGGGGGGAGGGAGGGAGGGAGGGAGGGGAGGAGGGCTACGTGGTACTGAGCAGGAGGGGAAGTCGTCGGGAAGGAAGAGAAGGGGGGAGGGAGGGAGTGAGGAAGGGAGGGAGAGAGGAAGGGAGGGAGAGAGAGAGGGAGGAAGGAAGGGAGGGAGGGAGGGAGGGAGGGAGGGAGGGCTACGTGTTAGGGGGCGGGAGGGGGTGGGGTGGCATACCGATGCAGTGCGTGCGCGGTAAATGTTGGATGGAGGAGTCAGGCGGCGGAGCAGCAGTGGGTGGGTGCAAGGGAGGGAATGAATGGACTCACGGTTACGATGATAGTGGTAATGCGCGCGCCCCTTCGTCGTCGTTGTCTTCGTCGTGCGGCGTGGGAGCGTGGGAGCGTGTGGGGGCCGGGGCTGGCTTGGTTGTTTGTGGCTTTTGTAGCTGAGTGTGGTCGCACTTGAGCTGTACAGTACACTGCTGTGATGTGGTTTTGGGGGGAGGGCTGGTGGTTGTCGATGGAATGATGTCGTCAATTTGCCGTCTCGTCATTATTAACATGAAAATACCTGGAAAGAACATACACACTCGTATTATACGTTAACTGGCCCTTAATACCGGCATATACAAGTTTATTTAACCCCCTTAAGTTTTTCTTTTTTCTGAGGAGGCGTGTTGGTACGATATTATATAGGCATGTATATATGCCTTATTGCACTTTTTTTGCCGTACAAGGCAAATACGTACCTGGTATTAATTAGTGTGACTGATTGGGGCTTCCTTATCAACTGTGAAGAAGTACGACAATAAGGCGTATGCCTTGGAAGGCATGCCCCATGTCGTTTGTTTCTCGTCGCAGACCTTTTTTAGCCCATGGTTTCGCTGATCGGCTCAAGGTGTGCCTTTTTTCGTAAAAGCCAGAAAATTACAGGTGCATCTCTAGAGTACTGATAAATAGTGCTGTACCTGGTAGCATGTACTTCGTACCAGGTACTGGTACGTTTTTTTCTTCTTCTCTTTTCATTTGTCCCATTTATTTTCTCCACGCCCTTCTTTTTCCTTCTCCCTCGTATACATGGAACATGTTTTCCCCTTTTTTTTCTTTGTCGCCTTTGATGATCTTTTCGCCTTTTTCTTTCTCCGTCGTGTTTTATCTTCTTTTATTTTTTTTCCCCCTTTTTTTCTTTGCCACCATTTTTTCTCCCCCGCCCTTTCTTTTTATTTATTCCTCCTCTATTACTAATCGAGTAACTCCGGGGTCATATATGCCCCCCCCCCCCCCGCCCCCTCCCCACTACTACTGCTACTACTACTACGGTTTTCGTGCCTCGCCTTTTTTATCGCGAGAAGACATATCCATTCACCCTTTCTATCGGCTCGCGTCGTGCTATGATAATGCAGCAATTGTAAGTAACACTGCAGAAGAAGAAGTATCTCGCTTTCGACGTAGTAGTAGTAGTAGTAGTAGCAGTAGTATTAGTAGTAGCAGTAGTATTAGTAGTAGTAGTAGTAGTAGTAGTAGTAGTAGTAGTAGTAGTAGTAGTAGTAGTAGTAGTAGTAGTAGTAGTAGCTTTTTCTTGTGGTGAAGGTGGTGTTGTCTCCTAAGCCACCCCCCCCCCCCTCCAAAGAAGAAAGCCTTACGTACGGTACTGCGCTGTACATATATATAGAAAAATTAAAAAACGATAGTTGAGGATTGCATCGAAAGTCATCTTTGCAAGCTGGGCTAACGACGGGATTTGAGGGGAACAAAATATATGTACGAGTATTCTATTGTGTTTGTTGTGCTGTGATTCCCTCTCTCTGTGTTTTTTTTATAAAATTTACCAAAATAAAATGATTCTTGTTTTTTTTGTTTTTTTTTGTTCTATCTGTTTTTCGTGTTGCGCCGCCCCCTCCCTCCCTCCCCGCTGGCGGTTGCTTGAGCACCACACACAGTTGTGGGAGTGCGGGGGGGGAGGGGGGGGTAACCACTCCACGCCGCTATGAACGATGGTATATAGCAAACACGTTGGTATGGATGGTATTGAGATCCGATCGATGTTGTTGTGGCCTCCTTGCTATCATGGTACGATACCCTCTTACACTCTTCCTATTAATAGTCAAGGGGGGGGGGGCGTACTCATCCGTTGCTTGCCTTAGTCATTTGACCATTGACCACGCATCCCTTTCGAGGCGGAGCACCGTTCTTGCTCCTAATAGAGATTATGAGGGGGGGGTATATAGAGCTCCGCAAGTGATTGCCATTTAGAAGCAACGTAGTGGTGCACCTCTATTGGGTACGCCGGAGAGACCTGCGCCACTATTATTTTGATACTGCTGCTGCTGCTGTTGTTTCGCTCCTTGCGTTACTCCTCCTCCTCCTCCTCCTCCTCCTCCTCCTCCACAGTGTTGCACACATACATTGCTTTTGATGCATCACGCTCGCGGCGCTCGTCTCGATTGACCTCGCGGCTATCAGTGCGCTGTTTATTCCTTTACCAGTACTTCATATGCACGACGAGACTCCATCGATTGCAAATCAGTTTAGAAAGAAAGGTAGGTATCATATCTTGCCCTCCACTACAGCAGTAGCAATCAGTATTTATTATTATCGTCGTGCCAACCGAACAATCGCGATGAAAAGCGAGTAGTCTGTTAGACGCGTGCTACGGCAGAGGTAGCATTTTTTGGCTGAATGTTTTCTGAACGATCGGGCTCCTTAATCAAACTTCGTCGGACTTTAAATTCTTGTGACGAAATATGTCTCAGACTATACGTCGGTCATGAGATTTCTCGTCCGGCAGCACTTTCATTTTCCTCCTATTAATAAATCGTTTTTTTCAGTGAGGCGTGACGCCCCTTAAGTGAGGAGCTCAGAAAAGACATGGTGCACCTCTATCGTAACAGGCGTCATGTATATAGTTCCACCATCCTTACTTCGCACAAGAAGAACCTTTTTGTTGGCAACCAGAAGCAAGCCAAACTTTACCGCAGAATATAACAGCAATAGTAGCAGT
>MEHQ01002750.1:0-42797 GCA_008828725.1 Saccharina japonica
TATACAGTAGGTTTTTGTGTGTACGGTAGGTCCTATTTACTAGTATTTACTACGTATGGTCCCGCGCAATAGCGGGGATACTCGTACGTATCTTCGACCACACGCACGCATAGTTTACCTGCTTGCACAACTGGTTTTGACACCCACTGTTCTGTTGTTTTTGTACCTGGTTGCGTACTACTGATAGCAGGAGCAAGCTGCTGTACGTACGCAAATGCACCACCTACCTGTCGTACCTGGTATTGTGAAATAACACTGCGTATGCACTTGCATCTTTATTCGCATCTGCTGTACTGCTGCTGATCCTGTGCTGCTGTACGATCTTTACAATACATTGTAATTTGTGTAGAAGCGGATACCTAGCTGAAGTTAGACTGTTTCATTAATGTGAGTCGAGTTTGAAAAATCCTTTTCAACTATTTTTCGACTATACTAAAATACAGATACCTTTGTCATATTAAAAAAAGTATGGAATCAGCTGTCACGCTCAGCTTGGAAGGAATTTCGTGTACGAGTCGCGCTATGGCCATCCACCTTTCATTGTTTTCTCTCATGCTGTTCGGGATTTTTGTGTTATAGTTAGGTTGAGATATTTATCTTCAAATTTGTGGAATATGTTTGACCTTGAAACTCGTAGGGATTTATTATGTAACTGGAGAGAGGTACGATCGCAACTGCGATGATGCCTTCTGCACGATCACAAACAACAGCAAACAGCGACAAAAATCTTGCAAAAACATTTTTGCCGTTCCCCGTGACTTTAGGTACTGGGCTCTGTCGCGGAAATTATTTTTTATTTCAAATCCCCTTCTTTTCAAGTCTGTTTCAAGGCCTAATTCTACTTTTTATAGTAATCCCCTCCCCTACTTAGTTCAACTCCAAACACGAGTTTGCTCTGTAGCCCATAAATCCCTCTACTCCATTTTACACCTGGCATAAAAATTTGACTCTGTAGCCTTTGACTAAAATAAACAAATACAAATTCGGCTCTTAACCCGATTACAAGTAGGAAATATCAGCTCTGGGTCGAGTCGATGATTGTGTCGGACGTACGCGTACTGAGCTTTTCATCGGATTTCATCATGTATGTGTGCCCATCACATGCCCGCGAGTAGACCTATTTTACAAGTAAGTACAGTGAGTTGTGCAAAGCGACGGCGGCGCTGCCGAGGTGATACACGCTGCGTTGTGCGCCAACACCTGACGATCACGTGGAGGACGGCTGCTGCTGCTGCTGCTGCTGATGCTGCTGATTCTAAGCCGAGGTGACATACGCTGCATTGTGCGCTAGTACCTGACGGTAACGTGGAGGACGCTGATATACGCTTCGTGTGCGCTAGCACCGGACGAGTACATACATACATATATAGACGGGGGACGCTGTCAGGCAGCATTAATTGCGAGACAGCAACAGGTAGGTCGAGTGTCGAGTGTACAAAAGTTGTACGAGTATGTACATGATGAATGCCAGGCATAGCTTTGTGTACAAGCTACAACAATTTTTAGTACTTCACAGGCGAGGTGGCGGGGAGCGGGGGTCGGAGCGGAGCCCCCCGATCCCCGTGCCCCGTCCAGCTGCCAACCCTCTTTGTGCGTGTCCGTGGAATATAGTTTGAATAGAATCGCGGAGCTGGTCCGACCGTCGTTCATGTGTGTGACAGTTGGTCGTTCGTGTGTGTGATGCGAAGCACACAATGAATCGTCGTGATCTCTAATCTCTACGCGTATGTTCCTTGTCCCATGCCATGGGGGAAGTCGGAGTCAATGATCGACGATTTTAGATCCCAATGTAACGCCAACGCAGAATTAAACGACACACAACAAGTTACGCCGCTCGACATCACATATTTGACGACTTTACGACGTACCGTACCTGGTACTGCTTGACATCTTGATATCTTGACATATACTCGTCGTACACACGGAATATTTGCGATTGATGCGATTGATGGCGACTTTAATGCATTTACTTTTATTATACGTACGTACAGTCGTACAAGTGAAATAACAGTACTGTACTTGTCGCCACACATCACAGGCTCTGCGGCGGGGATCGGGTCGGGATGATTATGAGGCATAAATACTTCACAGGCTAGGCGGCGGGGGGAGCGGGTCGCGGCGGAGCCCCGTCGCTTGCCCCGGCCAGCTGGCAACCCCGTATACGCGTGCCCGTGGAATAGTTTCTGAATTGCCTCCCCAGGAAACAAAGAGGGTCAGACGGTCGTTCGTCTGTGTGATGCAGAGCACAATCAATTGTTGCTCTCTCCACGTGCATGGTGCATGACCCGTGCCATGGGTGGGTCCTACTCAATCATCCACGAGTATATGATGTGTATCCGAATTGTAACACAAAATGAAGCTACAAAACAAGTTAGGCCGCTCGACATCATACCGCTCGATGCGAATTGAACGTAGTACATATTCTACAGCCTTGCAAGTGCAAAAATAGTACTTTTCGCCACACTTCTCAGGATTTAGCTCGCGGCGGAGAGCAGGTCGGGGCGGGCCGCTCCCCGCCTAGCCGACATACCCTGCGTCTGAGTCAACGATTTCCTCTCGCTTTATTGGAATATTGATTGTATAGAAGCACCAGGTTGCGGAGTCCGTCAGACGTATTCTACTACAGCAGCAGCAGCAGCAGCAGTACAGACAGGCACAGCAGTCATTCCTATTGTTCTTGTTCTACGAGTACAAATAAATGCAGCAGGATGAAGGGGGTAGACTCGACTGACACACAGCTCACACACACAGCAGACGTAGTAGCAGCAGCAGTACATATAGTCCATCATTGTACGATTGATCGCGGATTGGATGAGTGCTACTATCACCAAACTTCACAGACAGGTGGGGCGGCGGGGACCCGCCCAGCCGACATACCCCGTGCGTGAACCAAGGATATCCTCAGTCCGTGTATTTTGTTTGGATTAAACCACTTAGCGGCGGAGTGGGCGAGCCAAACTCGAAGAAGTGTCACTGGGACCACATACAGAGAAACCCCGCTGGATGCTGTACTATTACGAATAAAAGGAATATCGCCCCGTTGGAGACGTGCAAATATGTTATGTGTAAACCCAGTTAGATGTTTGTTTCTGGTTTCAGAGATCAGTTAAAATACGGCAGAATCTTTACTGCGAAAAGCACGTCCAACTTACGCCCATGCAGATACCCTGCTAGATCCTCAAGGCCACGTGCCCTATCTCAACACCCTTATGGTTGCAACTTCTGTACTGGTCTCTGTTTCGAGCGCCCGCTCAAGCTGACGATGGGTGCAGTCGTCCCAAAAAAAGATGACCACCGAGGTCTCTCGTGTTTTCATAAGAGTGTATCTCTTTTGTTATCCACTGCGGCTTTAAAATTCCATTATGAAAAATGAATGTTGGAACAATTTTTATTTTTTTGAATGGAGATCAAGTGAATTGATGAAACTTGAAATCGGGCTATTTTATGATACTATATATCAAGGAATTAGATGAAAATTGATAAAAAGTGATTTAGACCAAACGTGATGGTACCACTCTGTAGCTCGTTCGTCGCATTTTCAGCAACATAATTCCAACTAAAATACGTGTACCCCTCGTATGTAAACCGAGGTAGGTCCACAATGCTCCCAAAAATTGAACATCCAACACAAAGGGGTGTCTCTCCACTATCTGGCCTGTTAGATAGTATCAGGGACACTACGCTACCATCGTATTTCCTGTTTTTGTTGTTCCGCAAATATACTCGATTATATCTCTCATGGCACTGCATACGACAGCGATACGTATGAGGTGTACGTATGTCGTTCAACGGGTAATGTATACGAGAACGATACGTGCAATATTTTTGATACATACGTGTACGAGGTACTACTGCTAACCTACTTGGTACGGGACAATGCCAGCAAATATACATAGCGGCCTCGAGAAGTACCCTTGCGGTCCGTAGTCTAGGGGGTGAACGGTTGTTCACGGCGTCCTACCGTCTTCGTCCAAAAGCCTTTCTTCTTTTTCTTGCTTTTTTGCCATCGGAGACTGATCCAGAATTTTTGTTGTCTGTTTTCAGTACATCAGCTGATAAATGTGTTTTTAGAAGACGCCTAGTCGGCGCCCCCCACATATTATTGGCCGGGGTGTGCGAAATGTGACACTAGGGTGGTTGGGAGCCCCTAACCAGCGCGACACATTCAGAGTTCGTGAAGACATCAGTGTGTTGTCGATCGATGTCAAACTTGAAAAGTGGTATTTTTCTTGCAATCGGCGAGAAAACGAGATTTGGTGTTGTCTGTTTTCTATACACCAGCGACCAATAGTTGCGCTTCGACGAATCAAATGATAACAACTGGGCTTTCAACGATGTAGAGGTAGTTGCGCTCAATGGTGCACACAATCCGTACGAGTATCATAGCATCCACGAGGGACAGAAGGTATCGACAATCGACCCCATGCCGCGGAACAACACGGCGTACACCGACACACGATAGCACTCACGATATATACCAGTTACCATGCCTCGTACTGCCAGGTGTGTGTAGGTACGGCTACGATTAACACCCACGATAAAAACCAGGTATTAATCAGCACACCGTATGCCGCGAAACAGCACGTTGTTTACCCACACACGATAGAAAGGTTGAGTTATACCATATACCAGAACTCGTGCTGCCAGACCTGGGCATGTTCTAGTACGTAAGTCAAAACTTCGCAATTGCAGCATGCGTTTGGTCTGGCTTTTCCTCCTCGTGACGGATGCTTCATTGCACGAATATGCATAGCTGATATGTGGAATAAATGTGTATGGCCCGCCGTTCGTTGCATCGGCGGACCCGGCTGCGTGAAAAGTGTACATACCTGATTTACTAAATGTTCGTATCAATGGTTTGCCTTTCGCTTTGAGCTGGTGCAGCAGGGCATCGGCATATAAATACACGGCTCTGCAAACCCGCACGTGTACAGTAATACAATATTATATGATACTCCTTAAAGTGCTTTTCTAAGGGCGCTCTCCCCGTCGTTCGCAATCGTGCTCTTTTCCCCGTCATAGTTGACTTCGTGCGACCGTCTCTCCTCCCTATGGAAGCGACTGCAGGATGCCATACCGGCCACTGCTCCCTTACCCTGTCCCCTCGAACACTCCGGCGCCCGCCAGCGCCCACGTCGGCCATGCTCGCGCTTGTGATCACGGCATATTCCAGAGTTCTTTGCACAAGCTCTAGTGCTCTCCGAAAAACCGAAACAATGACGGTTTCTGACGTACTATAAGTATTCAAAACGAAACATGGACGGCGGTTATGTAGCAAGAGTGCGAAACATGTCGTCGATCTCGACCTTCCGTTCACCCCCACAGTTTCCATTCTACGGCGGTGCCGGCAGGATGTCCGACCCTTCCAAGGCACTGTAGGCCTAAGATCACGCCCCCGAAGAAATCACGGTAACATATTATTGCTGTGACGAGGCGTTGCGTTCAAACGCTGAGAGGGCGGACAGGGCTCGCAGAGTGCGAACATACCCGCCGTAGATTGCGATTTCGAGCCTTCACACGAGCGCGTGCGGCGCGGAGCGAAAGTGTCGTTGTCCCCGGCTGCTACGGTTGCGGCGGACACGCGCACCGGCAAAGAAACCGCGCGGGAAGGGCTTCACATGCGGAAGAGAGCCGGAGATGAAGCAAAGTCTGGGATAAATTTCACGACTACAATAGGTTTATGTATAAAAAGGAGATGACATAAAGTAGCGTGTCTAGCTCGCAGGTCTCCACCCTAACTGCTGTTGTACGAATAGGGTAGAGAGTTTCCCCACATCAGGGTGTATGAGGTCTCATATTCCTGCTCTATGGCTTAGCAGGAAAAACATATTGTTGGTGGTCACCGTTCGCAACAGACATGGTGTTCCGTGGGCTGTAGGCATGTTCGTAGTCACCGATCGCTCCGTTCAAGTCGTCAAACGTCAAATGTTGTACGGGTATAAATAGAGTTATATTATTGTTGTTGGCCATATTTTTTATATACACATTTGACACTCCGAATAAGGGCCCTTTTTATGGATTTCAACTAGAAACGTCCCTATTGAGTTATATACGATGCCAAAATATGTGCTTATTCTACGCAGAACGACCAGCATGAGGTATGGTTATTCTCAAATGGTGGACTCGGTCACTTTTCCGACGAAGTACTTAATACACTATTTGATAAGACGCTTCTGGACATTTTTTCTGCAAATCCTGATGTCGTTACCGTGCGATTGCTCAATATCGCACATCGCACAAGCTGAGCGCTGCGAGAGCAACGCGAAGCCCTGACCTGCAGCTCACTCACCCAACCCATGTACGTCAGGATTCTTGGTGTAGCATGAACCCGCTGCCATCACCTTGCAAAAGCAGGACTATCGGCCGCTGTAAGGGGTATCCCGCATTGACTCAACCGAGACGACCGTGTATATCATACGTATGGACTGGAAAACGAATAATCGACCTCCTCGTCTTCCGAACTGTATCGTGGACACAGACGCAACACACACGGACAAACATATCAACAAAAACTCCGCGACCCGGCACACAATACATCGTACCAACCCCCATCCCAACTAAACGACCTCCCGCACGACTGGTGGGAGGCAAGCGATCACACGATGGCTACCAGCCCGGTGCTCGCTGCAGTGCGGATATCACGCTCGTCGCGGGGGTGCTATCTTCTTCAGCCTGCAGACTAGCCTGAAAACAGTTTCAGGACAACAGGGTTACCTCTGTCAATAGCACACAACGCCCGCGTTATGTACGGTGCACCATTTCCCCAGTCTCCAGCACTATTAGTTTCCGAGCGTCGATTATAATCTGTTGGCGGCTCGAGGGTAAGCCCTGTTGTGCTACAGTTGTGGTGTCTTTTTTCGTACCCTTAACGGAGGCACATGTCGAGCAGGCGAGCGAGGCAATAGTATTTTTCAGCGGTTTAAAAACTGCTTCTCCGTTCTTGAATTTATGTACGTAGTGCTTTTCTTGTTGATCTGTCAATTATTGATACATATTCTGCGCATAATGTCCCACTCTAAATTCAAGTTTTTTAGCGTTTTCTCGATTTCACTGTCTGAAGCCGCTATGCCGACTCTTAGACATTGTGCACAATGTGACTCAACTATTCTATCAGAAACTCAATGGCCTCATTCTTCCTTTTGCACAAACCCAACCCGAATATGCTGGAGCCCTGCGAGCACCCGAAAACCATTAAAATACTAAATTCGGCTGGACAGCATGACGCTTGCCCACGTAAAACGCACGAGACGATGAAGGCGCAAAAACGGAATAAATTTAATCTGCAAACGGAGCTAACATGGCCGCGGGTATCCACTCAACTACAGCATAGACTCTCCCCCGTCCCCACAACTCACCAACTCGATCCTGCTGACTACACCAGCTGCTGTATGGAGTGCTGCCTGCACCGTACAAGCGCACGGTAGCTGTGGGCACAAGTAGGGTAGTACGTACTAGGTAACAATCAGTAATACAAAGTTCCCCTACTTGACGTGCTCAGGGGGGTGTCGCAAAAACGTTTTGAAAACCTACAGCACATGGTATAATATCATATGATTACTGTATCATAGAACGACGTTAATCCACATCTGCGTTTTGTTGAGGAGAGCGAAACTGACTTCATTGACGTACGGGTGGTTAAAACTAACTTGTTTTTGTGGAGGGGCGAAGCGCCTTTGGGTCAGTGTGGGAACCAAAGTTGACAAAATTTCTGTGTAGGTGGTCGCACTGTGCTTGATCCCCGTGTTAGTGGCTTAAATGACTTGTTTTAGTGTTAGTTCAGACGGACTCGGGTTATGTGTGGTTGGTCTAATAAGTATGTTTGTTATGTTTCGTGTGCGTCGTCGAGATTGACTTGGAATTGTTCTAGTGTACGAATTGGAAACTTCGCGGATTTTGAGTTTGTGCCAGGATAGTTTTTTTTGTGAGGGGGGTATAAGTTGTCTTGATTTGAGTGTAGGTATAGCAGTTGTCTTGGTTTTCGTGTGGGGTTCGAAACTGATTTAGTTACCTAGTGTCTGGATCGAAATGGACGAGGTGTTTTTCCTAGCCATAAAATACGTGGTTGGCGTTTGTGCAGCGAAATCGACTGAGTTTAAGTATTGGGGGTGTACGGGTTGGAAATTGGCTTAGGTTTACCGTCGGAAAATCGAATTTATCTTGGTTTCACAATGGGCATCGCAATTGACTTGATTTTAGTGTTGGGTTCAAAGTACAGCTGGGATTTTTCTTGGGATCGACATTGACTTGTTTTTCTTGCGGGGGATCGAAATCGACTTGGTTTTGTTTCAGGGATACAAACGACTTCGTTTGAGTAGGGGGATCGATGTTTACTGCCTCTTTGTGTGCGGGCTGACAACGAAATGACTTGGTTTTAATGTGCAGAGGAAAAAAGTGCACCGTGCACCGTATCCTCGAACTCGCTGTTCGGAAGACGATTTGACCAGTTCCCATACCTGTCCCGCTTCTTGGTTGTTGTATGTATAAATCCAGTGGTGTCTATATATGTAAAGTATGCAGCGCCTTACTCTGTCGACTGTATATCGCCCGCGCTCTCGGCTGCCTGCTTAACTCGCACTCTTGCTTTGCAACTGCTGCTGTCAACGGCGGTGAAGCACAGCAACAGAGGCTGCAGAGACCTCCAGCTCTCCAGCTCGAAGGGTATGACGAATAATGCATTTATTAAGTACACAGTAGAGCAATACAGCACCGACAGAACATCCTGCGTTTGTTTTGCGGGCGGACGGCAGCCGTGTATATATAGCGTTGTATCCAGCTGGTTCTAGCTCGCACTCCGCGTGCTCGTGTGCTGTCTGTCGTGTCTGGGGTTACATACACAATACA
This sequence comes from Saccharina japonica, assembly GCA_008828725.1. Classification (NCBI taxonomy): domain Eukaryota; class Phaeophyceae; order Laminariales; family Laminariaceae; genus Saccharina; species Saccharina japonica. The sequence goes on from MEHQ01002750.1 coordinate 8,842, forward strand.
AAAATACTTACCGGGAAATAAAGTACAACAACGTAGGCCTGAGCTCGCCGAGTATTGAACTCACTCCTTGAAATCGTAAAGCGGGAATCGAGACCAATTGATCATATCAACAAAGCTCAAGGTTACCATGTACCTGGTAGTATTTATCGTGACGCGCGCCAGAAGAGCGACAAATATATTTGACAGCACACGGGCAGAATAGGGAACAGTGGTGACTGTTGATGACTGTTGACGAGTGGGAGCCCCAAATAGAGCAACTTGCAATGACCACAGCCAGAAACGGCGGGCCTGACACGCGTGCTTGGTGTGGCCACCTCCTGCTTGTGGTGTTAGGCGAGGTGGTATCGCTTGTTGTCCTCTTGACATGCTGTCTGATCACGACGTTTTTGTCCTGAGTCAGTGTGCATCTGCGGCACATACAGGCAGCACGGAAAGATAGTCGGTTGCTCACGGGTCGCAGGATCCGATAAACCAAACTATTTTTTAGTAGCCATAGCACTACAGCGCAGATTGGCGTGTCACACACACCGTTTTGCCTTGTGCTTATGGGCGGCAGCGTTGTAACGTTTTGTCCTCTGCATATTGTGTTGTCTACCTTTGGTTTATCTGGTTCGTCTGATATGTCTGCTCGTGATATTGTGAGAGGGCTGAAAGTGGACAAATATGTTTGGGTAAGTAGAAACTAAGGCCCCATACAGAGGCGTACTCTTCTGGAATAGCTTGTGCCGTACCTCACGGACGAAGCTCAGCGGGCAGGATAGTTTCGTTGTAGCCACTCCTCATGACAAAACGTTTTCGCCGCCTGTTGTGCGAGGTACAGTGCTCGGACTGAGCCCATACCTCGACCAGCGTGTCCGGACCGGCTTGCCGTGTCGACGTACTTAGCGTTTCGCCGAAAAGTGCAGATATGTTCGAAACAAGACGGATATTTTAGAAACATATTTATACATACACCAGAACACTGTACTATGTGAATACAGCATATTTATCCCGTGAACCAGATGTTTGTCGAATACGTGTCATGTGTTCGCCTCCGACCATTAACTCTGTGCATTTATATCGTACTTAAAGGTGCCTTGAGCAAAGAAATATCGCCACAATGTCCGAAGGTTGCACGGTGTAACAAACAGTATCTCTCCCCGCCGAGCTCTATCAGCAAGTTGGTAGGACCATTGTAGTGCAGCGCGGGGTGGCGGAACCCGTTTAATCGTCTCTTATCGCCGACATATATACTTCAGGGATCCGCATTTGAGACTTCACAAAAATGATGAAAGTGAAAAAACAAACAAGAAAAAAACGTACAATCCCAAATAAAAACAAACAGCCCAGAGTGAAGATACGTATCAAAACCAAAGGCATTTCACCCCAACGATTGACATCACGAAAATGAAGGCCTGCTCGGTAACACAAGGAACTGGAGCTTCCCTCGACCCAATCCCGGCGTCATTTGAGCCCTTGTGGCCGGCACACTGCTCTCCGATCTGCCGGCAAGGCGTGTGTTTCCGAGTTGCTGCAAAAATGCAAATCGCTCGTCCCGAGTACACCCTCTAACAAAATTAATAAGGCTCAAGCCAGCACTTCAGCCCACGAACCCAAGGTTGACATGCACGCCACAACCCGCAGGGTCATTGTAACGTCGGCCGTTTCCAATTTCGTTGCTTGTATCGTTCGCGGGCTCAATTTCCTCGTACTCGTTCGGGTAAGGGTACTGCTGTAAGAAAGGCGCAAATTACGAGTACTCGAACCTAAATATCTTCAACAATATCGATTCGTCGATCGAGAAAACTTACGCAGATTCTGCTGCTTGCAGGTGCAACTCGTGCTCGACCTAGGGAAGAGGGTCGTAAGGGACATTTGGCGTCGCTGTTGTCCTCTACTAGAGGGTTCGAGGAGAGCAATCGGCGATGCAAATAGTCTCGCCCTTCAGAGGTAGGGCTGCCCTCCGTCTAGATCCGCCAAGAGACACATGTACCCCGGAAATCTCAACAGAGCAAATCAAGGACCAACTTCGAACAGCAGCCCGTTCTCCCTCCAAAAGGCACGCCATGGCCAGCTTCAGCCTCTCGAGTGGTCCCTCTGACCTCGAGAAACGGCCTCAAGTCGTCGCAGCCAAACACAAGCTTCCATCAGCGAGGTTTCAGCCTCTGATCTACGAGGATGATGTAGACGAAAACCGACGCGCCGCGATTGCACTCACTTCTGATACGAACGAGCACGAGGAGGTTGACCATGCGAGCGATACAAGCAACGAAATTTGAAACGGCCGACGTTACAATGACCCCGTGGGTTGTGGCGTGCCTGCCACCCCTGGCTTCGTTGGGCGGAGATACTGGCTCGAGCCCTATTTATTGTGTTAGAGGGCGTACACGGGACGAGCGATTTGCAGATTTGCAGCAGCTCGGAGACACACGCCTTGCCGGCAGATTGGAGAGCAGTGTGCCGGCCACAAGGGCTCAAATTACGCCGGGATTGGGTCAAGGGCAGCTCGAGTTCCTTGTGCTACCGAGCAGGCCTTCTTTTTCGTCATTTCAATCGTTGGGGTAAAATGCCTTTTGTTTTGATACGTATCTTCACTCTGGGCTGTTCTTTTTTTTTGTGATTCTTTTTTTTTTTGTGTTCTTTTTCTTACTTTTCATAATGTTTGGGAAGTCTCAAATGCGGATCCCTTTAGCTGTAGGCGTGACAGCTCAGCCCGAACCTTATACATTATTTATGTGTCACACTCGCCACCTGATGTTCTCCAGGCATTCCCACCGCCGTTGCTACCACCCCGTTTTAGGCGATTATGGAGCGTTGCTTCCGTGATGGCTGCACGAAGCGGGGGGGCTACGCTGTCAGAGGTCGTATGAGGGCGTACTGCAAGAAACACGCGGAGCACGGCATGGTGAGCATCGACAACAGGCTATGCGTATATGACCCATGCAACAATCATCCGAAATTCAATATCGAAGGGAGCAAGACGCCTGCGTACTGCAAGCAACATGCTAACAACAGCATGGTGAACGTTCGCTACAGGCGTTGCTCATATGACATGTGCATGAAGAAGATGAAATTCAATGCTGAGGGCAGCAAGGCTGCGGTATACTCCAAAAATCATGCAGCGGTTGACGTGGTGGGCGTCGTCAACCGGCGTTGCCCACATGAAACCTGTACTAAAAGGCCGACTTTCAATGTCGAAGGCAGCAAGACTGCGGTGTACGGCAAGCTACATGCTGAAAACGGCATGGCAAACGCTCGCGGCAAGCGTTGCTCACATGACACATGCATGAAAAGGCCTACGTTCAATTTCGAGGACAACAAGACGGCCGTGTACTGCAAGCAGCATGCTGAGGACGGCATGGTGAACGTTCTCAACAAGCGTTGCTCACATGACACCTGCATCAAGCGTCCGAGTTTCAATGTCGAGGGCAGGTTAACGGCGGCCTACTGCAAACATCATGCTGAGGAAGGCATGGTGAACGTTATCAGCCGGCGTTGCTCACACAACACCTGCATGAAGAGTCCCCATTTCAATGTCGAGGGCAGCAAGATGGCGGTGTACTGCAAGCTGCATGCTGAGGACGGCATGGTAAACGTTTGCGATAGGCGTTGCTCATACGACACCTGCATGAAGCGACCAAGTTTCAATGTCGAGGGCAACAACACGGCGGTGTACTGTAAGCTACATGCTGAGGACGGAATGGTGAACGTCCGCGATAAGGGTTGTTCACATGACAACTGCATGGAGGTTCCGAGTTTCAATGTCGAGGGCAGAAAGACGGCGGCGTACTGCAAGCATCATGCTAAGGATGGCATGCTGAAGGTCATCAGCCGGCGTTGCTCACACGATACCTGCATGAAGTATCCCCATTTCAATGTCGAGGGCAGCAAGACGGCGGCGTACTGCAAGCAACATGCTGAAGACGGCATGGTAAAAGTTCGCTACAAGCGTTGCTCACATGACACCTGCACCAGGGAACCGATCTGGGGTATACTATCTGGCGGTTTGGCGACAGTGTGCTCCGACCATAAAACCGAAATATTGGTTGGCCAATTAATTAGTTTTCGGGTCAGGTGCCAAGTGTTGAATTGTGGCCGAACGTCACGGTGGGGTCTCAGTGGAAAGAAGCCAACCCACTGCCACCAGCACGGCCCCTCCCAGGACGACTTTGTCTGCGTTGTACAGACACCCGCCAGCAAGAGGGCTCGTCATTGCCTGTCGAGCCGTTCCGTTAACCCCCCCCGATCTGACGTAAAAAATGAGTGTACATTTTAAAATGTTTCCGAGCGGTCCGGGAAATTGGTGTGAGCAGTTATGTTGGACTAGATCCGTGGTACAGATGTGCACTAGTCCCACCAGGTATACATAGCAAGTTAATGATGTTTGCGCCGAATACGCTTGTCGTCGTGTCGGCTCTGGGTGTCTCAGCCTTTATTTTCCAAGGACCGTTTCTACTGTGAGGCAATGCCGTTTATTGTCCGCGGAGGCAGGCCTAGGCTAGACCAAGGATTGTTAGGGCGTCTTAGCTTCATCCCAGGTTGGAATGGGCATGAGCTGCCTGTATGCCGTTCGGCATGTTTTGACCGCTAATGCTATTCAAAATATCTTACAAGCGAGACGAAGGCATCGAAGAAGCGGTCCGCCGCAAAGAATGTGCTTGATATGTTGTCGAGAACAGTGTCAGGGCTACTCTTTCTCTTTATGCTGTCTTGCGTCACAATCATTAGAACGGACGGCGTAGTCGATAGTAGACATGACGCTGAAGGTTATGGTTCCAACCCTGTCTTGCAGATCAGAACCGGATTAGGCCGGGACTAAGGTTGGATCAGCATTCAACGAGCAAAGCGATCCAGTAGATTTACTTTGGCGTCGAGTCTATAAGGGTATTGACTTGTTCATGCGGTTCATGTTTACATGTGTGTTTGACGTAGTTCGCATGGCAATCCAGCACCCATTGCAGCTAAAATGTAAAACACAACTTTTAGTTTGTTGACAGACGTCCTCGTGACCCATGATACGATAAGGGTGTTATTTTGTTTTCGCAAAACCGTTTGTGACTGACGCGGCCGCTTCACGGAAGAACTACTGTACCCATGAATCCGGCAACGCAATTCAAATTTGTGTACCAAGGGTACTTTTAGATCATTGGATTGCCCATCTTGATACTTTTTTCGTCAAGTTTCACCTAAGATTAGGAGGACCTCAAGCCGGGAGTCCCATAAACAAATGGGTCTACACCCACCGTAGCGCGTGTCTCGTTCAAAAACAGTACTTTAGCAAGCTTCGAAACAGCAAGTTACCGTACGTTCTCCGCTGTAGCTCTGAGCGTGATCATGCGCAAGCGGGCACGTGTCTGTAAACAAAGGGCATGTGGTATGCATTGATCTCGAAGAAATATCTACGATATCAGAACCATATTCAATCATCGTTCACGTTTTTTTTTTTTTTTTGTATTTGACGTACCGCTCTACTTCCCCGACGGCGCATTGGGGTGCCTAATATATTTTGTTTTTTCTGTGTTGTTGAATTTATGATCGAAGTTCCTCTTTATTTATATTGTACCAGAACTGCATCGTTGTCGACACAGGCATATTTTCGTACGCTTCCGTTGTGCGTGTCTCGTCTTCCACGCTATTACAAACAGCTTTCAAGATATCTTCGGCCCTCTAGTGCCGACTGAAAGTCTAAGTAAGCTCCTTGAAACGATTATGGAGGAGACCAACGGCATATCTGAAGGTGGCGTACACTAGTTGACGGGATAGGGGATTTCCATTGCCGGACGCATACTTTATCCACAGATAAGTGGCACGCTGGATATCCAGGCGCTCGTCTTTTTTTCTGCGTCGGGTGTTTCCCGTTGTAAAGTTGGACAGGGTGTCCTTAGTCCGGTATGATCGCATTCGCGACGACCGACGTATTCAACGCCGCACGCCTCCCTTACGGTTGATTGGAGTAAAACCGCCCTTGATCATTTTCCCAGTTGGCCCTTTTGTTACCCATCCGGTCTCAAACACGACACACCAGATACACTTTTTTTTCTGACATATACATGCCAGGACATGTGGGCACGACCGGCAGGATTCCATGGCAATCGTGTTTTACTCCTCCTACCATGAAAGTTTCGAGAAATTTGAATTTCGACTCATATTTACGCTATGAAGCACAAAAATATACGAGGTTGAAAAAAATGCGTAGTGACATAAATGCGTCGGGTCTTTTAATTTATCGCGTCGATCCCGAAAATATTTTATTTGCTCAGATAATAGTCTATATATTTCGCGAGGTCAGTTTTGTGTGTGTAGCGCCGCGTTCCGAACTTCGACGAGAGCAAAGCAAACAGTGGAAAGGTGTTTGTGGTATGCGGTTGCTCGATACTGGTTTCCCGATATGTGGCGGTTTCATATATTGGTCTACGGAGATTGGGGTTTATATGATGTGGCGAGGCATTATGAAGGATGCCTCGCGTGAAGCTGCTCTCTCCTGGGAGCAGTCGGTGATAATGATGACGCGACCCGGGCTTTGATAAAATGATACTGCCTGTCTATATGTGAGTGGTGCAGCCGGTGACAACGTTGGTGCGGCTTCCCTCCTGTGTGTGGTGTTTATGATGGGCCTTTGACGACAGGTAGTGGCTCTACTTGTGTGTGTATATTTGGTAACGTCGTGGTACGAGTACATCATCCACTACTCTCTTCCTTGACGACTCACGGTGTAGGCACGTTGCCACACAGAGCACGTTCGACAGCGGTTATACAAACACGATAATCCTGTTTCTGTACGCCGCTGTCAAACGCGTTGTACGTGAGTGAATGCATACAACGACAACGATGTTCTGTTTGTTTCGTTGTCTGCGACGCTTATTTGATATAGATCGCTGATTTTTCTGGTTTGTGGGTTTGGACTTGAGTTTGGTTTTGATTTTATGATTGAGGAGTTTGTGAGTCACACTGATGTCGCAGGATTTTACTATTAACCATGCGATGGATGTTTTGTCGTCTTCCGAGCACGGGGGAGATATTAATAGTAGTTGTACTCGGTAACACGACGAAGACTGTCCATCGCAGATAGTCGAGTCCTCTTGGGGTTTTCTCGTACGTGGATGCGGCCTATGCACGCAAGGCTACTGACCGGACGTCTGTCTCTGGTGAAACAGTTATGCGCGCTGGTGTCTGTATATGGTTTGATTATAGGACGTAGATGTCTAGAGCATGTGTCTAACGGATAGTTTGAGATTAACACGTACGGTCGGCAGAGCAGAGCAGATGCCGGCTTTCTCATCAAATCGTTGCATGCTGAGACATTTCGCTTTGACCGTGACTCTGTGATGAACTTGTTGTGATTTAATCCACTGGTTTGTTTGTGTGTTTGTTTTTCCGGGGGTTTTGGGGCATTTGGTTATGGGGGATAATAGTAGGAGTTTTGGATGTGCATGGGATGTTTTGGGATGTACTTGAAGAATTATCGTGCAACTTCAGGAGTTCTTAAGGAAATGGAGAAAGTGTTGCGAGGTACCCATACGTTGAATAAGGTTAATACGCCGATAGTGTATGCCGATGGTCTTGATGAATCGTGCCGTACGCTTTGGCTATTGGTTAACTGCGCACAACGTACAGGGGAACCAATTACTAATACCTATAGTACTTTTGGATTCATATGCGGATTGTTGTCTTCTTTAGGGGGTGTCAAGCAGGGGGGCTGCTATGATTTGGTTTGAGGTGTTCTATATCAGAGATGTTCTGTTGTTGTGCTCTTACAGAGTACACAACAGGGGGGCCGATGTTATCGGGCGGTACGGTATTTATGTGCAGACGGTGTTATGGATTTCGTTTGAAAGTTTTACCAGCATACTCACGTTTGTTGGATTTTCCTCTTCCCGTAGTTACTGTCTCGCTATAGTTTAGGAGATATATACTTGAATCAAGATTGAGAGACTTGGTATCGGGATTGACGTTTTATTTTGGCAATGCTTGACGATGGAATTTGGGATTGCCGTTTTACGTTGGCAATTATTGAGGATGGTATTTGGGGTTGCCGTTTTACCTTGGCAATGATGAAGGATGGAATTTGGGGTTGCCGTTTTACCTTGGCAGTGACTTATTATGGAATTTGGGACTTGCCGTATTACCTGGTGATTGGTTATAAGTTATTCGAGACCTATCGTATCACGCACCGAATAGGGGGGCTGTTTGTGGTACGCGGTTGCTCGATACTGGTTTCCCGGTATGTGGCGGTTTCATATATTGGTCTATGGAGATTGGGGTTTATATGATGTGGCGAGACATCATGATGGATGCCTCGCGTGAAGCTGCTCCCTCCTGGGAGCAGTCGGTGAATGATGATACGACCCGGGCTTTGATAGAATGATACTACCTGTCTATATGTGAGTGGTGCAGCTGGTGACAACGTTGGTGCGGCTTCCCTCCTGTGTTTGGTGTTTATGATGGGCCTTTGACGACAGGTACTGGCTCTACTTGTGTGTGTATATTTGGTAACGTGGTGGTACGAGTATATCATCTACTACTCTCCTCCTTGACGACTCACAGTATAGGCACGTGGCTACACAGAGCTCGTTCGACAGCGGTTATACAAACAGAAGGGCTCGAATATTCTCGGTAGCTTTGTCACTGCTTTTCAATCATATGTCTGCATGAAAGGACAAGATACAACCGCAAAGTGTGTACATGATAAACATACCACAACGGAATCGACATTCACACTCTAAAGTACACGACTGTAAAACATCCAGCTTATCGGACCAAAGTTCATAACGATTGGTTTGTGGTTACTGTCCCCGCGCTCTAAACGTTCGCTCATTCTGGATCAGAGTAGGCAAAACACGTCGAAACACGAGCGCCATCCACTCAATTTGTTTTACGGTTGCCATTGAAAGTAGGAGCCATCCGCAGGGGGGAGTACGCTCTTTGAGGGGTGGGGGGGCGTTGGGGATGAGCAACCCCCACCAAATGTCTCAAACCAACAAGGCAACCAAATTTGGATAAAAACGAATTCGGCGTTTGTGTTCTAAAAAGACAAGGATACTGCGGGGTTTAAACTGGTTAGACCTACGTGTATCCTTAGTGAATTTGAACGAAACGCATAAAGGATAGGTTTGTTCGTACACGCAGTATCAGCCTCCGCTACCGGAGTGTCAAATAACTAACCCTCATTTATTGTACCTAAGAGAATTTGGCATTTCAGCATCGGGGATCGGGGATCATAGAATGTTAGATTGCTTTGGGACACTGGGACCCTAAATAGCCAGTACAGTAGTAGTACTTTACGAGCGCACGCGTTGGCACACCGACGCCGGCCACCAGCGAGTCAGAGGGATGTCTTGCGGAAATAGCAGGAAGACATCCGGAAGTCGGTTGGCTAGCCAACGAAGACTGACGCTTGAGCCTTTGTTAAACTGACGCTTGAGCCTGAGGTTGAGCCTCGTACTTGGTGAGCGTATGGAGGACTATGAATATGCACACCGCACTTGCATCGTCGGGTCACCTGGTTTGGGGCTGCGAGTCATGGCCGCTAGAACGACATGGGTACTATCTGGCGGGGCCTACCGTCCTTCACATGTGGTGCGTGTGGCGTGTGTGTGGGGTGGCTGGGTGCTTGCTGTACCAACCAGGACATTATACGGTTTGTTGTGAGATGCCAGGTACCAGGTACCGATTATGCACGAGTACAGCATGAATAGTACAGGACCAAGGGCGCACAAAATAAAATTCCCGAGACACCCCCCCCCCCCTCAGCCGGCCCTAAATTCAAAAGAATAACCTCAATTATACACTCGTTTCGAAGCCATATTGACGTCGAAATGGGTACTAAACACTCATTTCGAAGCCGTATTGAGGTCAGTTGATTAACAAGACGCGTTCTCGCAACCATACGCCTGGGCCGTACGCGTGTTGTTTGTGTGTGTTTCATGGATATATCGTTGTGTCATATATATATGCCGTTGCAGCCTGAATATGTACCATATTTCACTATGCCGCCAACCACTCCTACGCCGGGATCCTCCCCTCTTGAATCGGGATGTTTCGGGGGCGGGCACAACCGAGACGGAGGTGTCTGTGTGCCTGTGTCCGCCCGGTTGTTCGAAAGGTGGGAGTAGTATTGGTAAGCAACTAAATAAAGGGGATGCTTCGATTATTGCTTATTAGAGTGTTTGCGTTTTTTTTTTTTTTAACTTTTACTTCTCTAAAAATTCTCCCGAAGGAAGGATTTGAGGCAATGTTTTGAAAAAACGGCAAAAATGTACTTTAGAGAAGTATGTTTTTCATCAAAAGTTACGGTAACTTTTGTCTCTCAGTTTGATTGGCCTACACGCACCGAGCATTCTACCGACGCAGAACGCCCCAAATTATGGGAGATGTCTCCCATAGGCCCCAACTAGAGCCCCAACCTTGCTGCTCGCTCTACACAACACAACAACCGGTGGGAGCACAGAGGTTCGAGAGATGTAGCCACAGCAGAATGATACGGACGAGCGGTGCTGGATCTGCCTACCGGGGCGCCGGCGGACTGCTGGCGGCCCGCTACGGTACGCTCTCGCCGGCTTGGTGTCGTGTAGGATGCGCTGTTCAGAATAACTTCTCGTACGAGTCGTACTCGTATGGAGACGTACTCGTACCGCCTTGCTCGTAGAGCGCGACAGGATGCCAGCTCGTCGTGTATCATTTCAATTTCACCACACTGCGGTAGCAGCAGTAGCAGCACTAGCAGCAGCGGCGGCGCGCCGCCACGGTCTATATATGTCGGGCGCCGGGTGGGCTTGGAGCGGAGCGCGCTGGCGCGGTGTCGCGCGTAGGTCGTGGGCAGCAGCAGGAGCAGCACACGACGACAAGAATAGTCGGACGCAAAATCGAAAAAGCAAAAACGGAAGCTGTTGCTTCTGCTGCTCTGCTGCTGCTTCTGCTGCTCTGCTGCTGCTCTGCTGCCGCTGCTGCTGGGGCTGCCGATACTGCTGGGGCTGCCGCCACGTAGCTGCAGCCACCGGTGCTGCTGCTTGCCGTCGTGGGATAGCAGCTGCGGCACTGCGGATATACCCCTGCCGCCGCCACCGTTGCTGGGCTGCCGTTCCTCTCGTACGCTACTTTTTGTTTTTGTTGTTTGTTTGTTTTGCCGCATTGCCTCACCCCACTTCCCTTATCATTTTCGGAGGCGTCGCCTGCAGGATTTTGTTTACTTCTTTCGCAAACACACCGAAACCACGAGGGGAAGGGAATTGACTGTTTTGATCGGAAGGAAAGTAAATATTTTTGTTACTTCTATCGCAAACACTTTATTATTTGGTAAGAAAATTGCTTGTTTACGCAACTTTTAGTTGCTTATTTCCTTTGTATGGCGTTTAATGCGTTTATACTAAAACCTACATATATATATAATTATTCGGAATTTCAGTATCGCCATACTAGAACCCATACGAATATGTCGACACTAAAGCACATACCCTTTTTGTTTGTATAGAGTTTACTAAGGGCATTCTAAAACCCATATACTTATTATGTATGGCGGACGCATGCTACGAAAGATGTTCACCATGTTTTTTCTGAGCTCCTCACTTAAGGAGCGTCATCCCTCACCGAAAAAATGATTTTGGAGGAAAATAAATAGGGCTGTCGGATGAGAAATCTCGTGACCGAAGTATACTCTGGAAAAAAATTCGTCACAAAAATGAAAGTCCGACGAATTTGGGTTAAGGAGCCCGATCGTTCAGAAAACGATCCAGCCAAAACGTGCTACCTCCACCGTAGCACGCGTCGGCGTTTAGTATACTACTGTATGTTAAACTCCATATAGCAAAAAATGACAAATAAGCACGATATTATGGTTGCTTTGATTGTGCTTACAATAAGCAAGCCAAAAATACTTGATAAAGCATGCTCATTTTAGTTGCTTACCAACACTAGGTGGGAGGCGCTCGTCGTGCGTTGTGCGTCGCGCCCATTCTCGCCGCGTTTTCGACGGTTTCAAGAAACAGTCTCGCCGCGTTTTTTTTCGAACGTACCGCAGCCGGCAGCTCCTCTAGTTTTCAAAGCAGAGGCTCGTAGGTGCACTGAGCTCGAGCCACCTGCATCACACCTTACGTTATATATGAACTTGTATGGGCTGCTAGATTTGGATTAGGTTGCATCCGGCAATTGGATCTGGCAAGGCAGCTTTTGTTCGCAATACACAGAGTACTCATAACTCGAAAACAGATCAAGAAGACTTGCCGCTCTAAATGATCGAGTGACTCTATGCCCAGTCAAGTCAAGTATAATAGTTTCGTCCCCAGTCCCCAGTCCAAGATCAAGTCACTTGTTGTGTATAGGAATTAATGTTGAGTCGTGGTTTATATAGGATTTAGTGAAGGTCACCATCCCCCCCCCCTCAGCAGGCCCTAAAAACAAAAATTGGAGTGTGGGTCTCGGGGAATTGTTTTTGTGCGCCCTTGACAGGACACCTATTATTAGATAATATGAAACAGAAAATCTGGTCCAGGCTGGATTTCTTATACGAGAAAGGGTGCTTTCTACACTAATTTCAATATAGCGACTCCCGCATTTCCGATTTTCCTCTAAATCTCAGCCTGGCTTTCCTATTAATATCAGCCAGTTTCTTACTAATGTAGGTGTCATGTTGTATATGATGTACGTCGTACGAAAAATCTCACAGCACTTATCCATTGATTGTACGAGTATTGCGGTACATATCTGTACTACAGCAGTATGATAGCTGTACAATATATACGATGCGAGTATGCCGTACGATGTGAAGTTGCGAGGGTGTATTTAGGTACGCACGTATTGCTATTGTACATAGAATGCAATGTACAATGCGAGGTATGCTTCGCCCCTTATGAGGCCGAATGTAGGTACTCGTATAGACCGCCTGCTATCGGTACCTATTATTGTCTGCCACGCGATAATTGTACCAGGTCGGCAGCGAAAATCGCGGCTGTTGAGTGAACGTGTGACGAGGTGTCACCCTCCATGCGACGACAATCTACACTGCAGTTTATCCCTCTGCCTTCAACACCCGTACGAATTCTACGAGATTATTGTCCCGAATATGCAGAATGTAGGTGTCCGCTACTTAACATGTTTCTGGCGCACCCTGATCGTAATAGGCCGCCAGCGAAGGTATTGCCCTTGATGAGGCAACCCATTATTGACTGACGCGCGGTGGCTGTACCAGGCCGCCAGAGGTCGTCGCCGTTGAGTGGCGGTGGACGTGTGAGGGTGGTGTCACCCCCCCATGCGATAACAATATATACTGCAGTTTATGCTACTCTGCCGACAACACTTGTGCGAGTTTATCGCCCCTAATGATGCAGAGTGTAGGTGTTGTTGTCCGGCGCCCCACGGCCGTATCGGGCCGCCGGCGAAAGCATTGCCCATGATGAGGCAGAATATGATACATACTCGTATTGACGATAACAGCTACAAACCTTTTTTATGTCTGGTACGCGATGGCCGTACCAGGCTGCCAGCCAAAGCCGCCGCCGTAGCGTGGCGATGGGCGAGTGAGGGTGGTGGCACCGTTCCATGCCATTGAACATAGCCTACTATTAATATGCATTATACCACGTACTATGATGCAGGTACGCGTAGGTATGAATGATACGAGTAACATCCTATTAATAATGAGAGATATTGATGCTGAGAAGGGTGCAGCCCTTCGAAGCATCAATAGATGCTCTTCCTAATGGGTTGGCTACGTGCCCGTGGGGGTGTACCCCCCTGGTCGCGAACGGACACAAACGGACAAAAAACAGTTCTGAAAGCTGCCGCAGCGTGGCTTTATTTAAAGAATCCTTAATATTGAGGTTTGTCTGTCTGCTCGTCTGTCTGCTCGTCTGCACTTCGTCTGCCCTCGCACGTCCGTCCCTCGTTCGCTTTGCTTTTTTTTGGCGCGCGACGCTTACACTCAACCGATTCAGACACGCTCGGGACTGATAGACGCTCGCTATTTGTGCCGACCGTCCTGTGCTGCTCGTGTCGAAAGCCGTGCCGAGATCGGAGAGCTAGGCGGTAGTGACTGTCATAATAGCGCCAACAGAAAGACAATAAAACAGAACGAGTTCTGAAATAATGCGGGAGTCAACACTCTGCACTCTGCAGACGACACGACCACACGCACAAATTTACAGCTAGCTGCAACAAGCAACCACAGCACCGCCACCACGGCACCACCACCACCACCACCACCACCCACCACCACCACGACCACAACCGCCACCCCCGCCCCACCACCCCCGCCCCACCACCCCCGCCCCACCAGCCGCAGCAGCACTAGAAGGTGGCGTTGGTGGTTGCAGCAGGTGGTGACGGCGGTCATGGTGGTGTGGCTTTTGCCTTGCGCTGTCCTTTCTCGAGAACGACCCTCCGCTCAAGCTACCGGGGTTGATGCTCTCGAACACGATCACAAACCACCAAACACCACCACCACCACCACCACCACTACGACCACCACCGCCACCCCCGCCCCACCAGCCGAAGGAGCACTGGAAGCTGTTGTTGCTCGTAGTAGCTGGTGGGCGTTGGTGGGGTCTTGTCCCCGTGGTCTGGTGATGGTGGGGTGGTGACGGCGGTGATGGTGGCTTGCCTTGCGCCGTCGTCTCTCGAGAACAGTCCAGATTTGTACCCGCAACAAAAGAAGCAACCCGGACCACCACCACCACCGCCACCCCCGCCCCTCCAGCCGAAGGAGCACTGGAAGCTGTTGTTGCTCGTAGTGGCTGTCGGGCGTTGGTGGGGTTTTGTTCCTGTGGTCTGGTGATGGTGTGTCCTGCTGCTGCTGCTGCTTCTGTTGCTGCTGCTGCTGCTGCTGCTGCTACTGGTGGTGGTGTATACCAGGTATATGTCAAGCGATTTTATATGTAACTTGATGTACCAGGTACTCGTTGCATTGGTATACAATATATATATAAACTGAGGAAATTATATTATACGAGTTTTTAATGTTTGCACTGCTGCTGCTACTGCTGCTGCTGCTGCTGCTGCTGTATATACCACCTCACAACAACCACTCCTACCACCACCCCCACCACCACCACCCCCACCACCATCCACCAAGAGCAGCAGAATCTTATTCCTCGTGGCGGCTGGTGTGTGCGGTGGTGTGGTGTTTTCTGTGTGTTATGTCGGCTGAGCTTCTCTCGTTTTACTCGTTGCTCGCGAGCGAGATACCAGTATCATATTATGCTGCTGCTGCTGTGCTGCTGCTGCTGCCGGTGTATCCCAGGTATATGCCACGCGATTTGTGGTATACACAGCAGTAGTATACGTACAATATATTTATACTGAAATAACTCCTATTGATAGTCGTGACTCCCCCTATACGTATAATACCTGTACGGTTTTTGCAAACATGATAGTGGTGGTGGTAGTGGTGGTGTGTGGGAACTTTTTCAAGTATTTTTCTTTGCATTTTCTATGTAATATTATTCCTCGTTTTTTCACGTATACCTACGTACGTATTTCGGGTCTTTTTTCTTTTTATTATTATACCTGCACCTACGTACGTATTTGACCTGCCCAGTACACAGCAGTAGTAGTACACATACATGATGCCCTGCCAGTTTTCGTCGTTTCCATATAATATGCACCAACACACACAGCCCAACGATCCACTTAATACCCACTGTACAAGGTTGTTGCGCTGACACGCATCGCTTAGCAAGAAATG
The DNA here is from genome assembly GCA_008828725.1 of Saccharina japonica. NCBI lineage: Eukaryota > Phaeophyceae > Laminariales > Laminariaceae > Saccharina > Saccharina japonica. The sequence goes on from MEHQ01002750.1 coordinate 24,494, forward strand.
TTGGTGGGTGGTGTTGGCGATGGTGGGACTACCAGCCCAGGGACCAACCGACCCACCCAGTAACTGTCTCACCCACCACGCACACCCATCAACTACTTGCCGGTCACTAAAAAAAAGGTTTCTGTGCTGACACAAAGCGCTTGAAAAAAAAACGATCCAATCAATCACGATTATTGTAGGAACACAGCAAAAAGAGAAGAACCGCCAACGCAGTAGCTTAATGCAGTTAGGAGTTTGACCACTTGAAGGCGTCTGTCACGCTCCTCATTCCACCCGTTCTTGTACATAGAATACAATGCGAGGTATGCTTCGCCCTTATGAGGCCGAAGGTAGGTACTCGTATAGACCGTCTGCTATCGGTACCTATTATTGTCTGCCACGCGATGGCTGTACCAGTCCGGCAGCGAAAATAGCGGCCGTTGAGTGAACGTGTGACGAGGTGTCACCCTCCATGCGACAACAATCCACACTGCAGTTTATTCTACTCTGCCGACAACACTTGTACGAATTTTACGAGGTTATTGTCCCGAAGGATGCAGAATGTAGGTGTTCGCTACTTGACATGTTTCTGGCGCACCCTGATCGTAATAGCCCGCCAGCGAAGGTATTGCCCTTGATGAGGCAACCCATTATTGCCTGGCGCGCTGTGGCTGTACCAGGCCGCCAGAGGTCGCCGCCGTTGAGTGGCGGTGGACGTGTGAGGGTGGTGTCACCCCCCCATGCGATAACAATCTATACTGCAGTTTATGCCACTCTGCCGACAACATTCGTGCGAGTTTATCGTCCATAAAGATGCAGAGTGCAGGTGTTCTTGTCCGGCGCGACACGACCGTATCCGGCCGCCGGCGAAAGCATTGCCCAATGATGAGGCAGGATATGATACGTACTCGTATTGACGATAACAGCAGCTACAAACCCTTTTATGTCTGGTACGCGATGGCCGTACCAGGCTGCCAGCGAAAGCCGCCGCCTTAGCGTGGCGATGGGCGAGTGAGGCTTTCCATGTCAATGAACATAGCCCACTATGCATTATAGACTTACTTACTAATATCTCGCCCAGGGATTGCTCATCCCTGGCCTCTCAGAGCTCCCACTTTGAACACCGCCTCCTTTCATTACTTGGTCACCTCGTCGTTCCGTATATACTTTAGTTGCGAGAGGCTTCTGTTAAGGTGACCCCTGGAGGGGTACTCTGGGTCGGGGAAGGAAGTAGAAGCTCCACGTGATGTATATATATTACCGTCGTAGACACGAGAAAGGGGGAGAATCATAGAGAAACATGTAGGTACATAAAGAGTGAGGCGATGGGAATCGCTCCAAACCGCCAAGTGCTCCACAGAGAAACACGCATATTTCCTCTGTGGAACTCCCAAATACCCTTACATAAATATCCCTGCACCAAGTACGTGAGCACTCTGAACAGCCTCCCTGCTCTCTGCTTGGTGAAGGGGATGACACATAATACCTCAGGATACCATGGTGGTACGTCAAGCTCACCCAAAAGAAACACAAATAAATATCATACTCAATGAAAACCAAAAAACTACCCAGCCTTCCCTTCGTTGAGGTCATCAGCTTGGATAAAGAGGGTATTCAACACCGGATAAATGTCCGAAAATCAGAAAATCAGAACCTCAAGCCTCAAACATTTCTCGGAAAAATCACTCTCAGAAAAATCAACTCTCGGAAAAATCAACTCTCAGAAATAAATCAACTCTCAGAAAAATCAACTCTCAGAAATTAATCAACTCTCGAAAAAAAAATCGTCTCTCAGAAATAAATCAGCGGTCAGAAAATCGACTCTCAAAAAATAAATCAACTCTCAGAAAACAAAACAAAAATTAGTCCTGCCGACTACGCCAAGAACACAAAAATCAAAATAGCCTCCCTGCGTCCAAAAACACTCCGTTCGTTCAAATTGCAAACAATCAAATTTCACAACATCCAAACTACTTTGAAATCACTCATCATATTTTATAGATTCCGAAAACTAAAAGCTAAATAGCAGTTGCCTCTATACGGGGAACAAACACACTAAATCCAATCAATCGGCATCGTCAAGAAATCAGCATTCCTATATATCACCGAACAAACTTGCCAGTTGTTTCATGATTCGACGTACGTACACTGTAACGTACGGCTATTCGGTCGACCTCTATGAATGAGTCAGTTCAATTCGCAGATACACGTTACGTATTCGCCGTCGACATCATTGAATGTCCGTATACGCAACCATTCTGTTCTTCAATCTCCGGGGGCTCAGCATCACGTACGCTATTCGCCGCCTGGACCTTGCCATTATATTCGTATTAATTCCTCTCAGGACCACGTATCGTACGATATGATTATTTCGATTGCGCATTCTCGACCGCGATCGATAATAAATTAACTTCTCAAGACGAGATACGATACTCTCAATGAAATACGGTCACTGTGTGACCAAATAATATTCATATATAACCAAGCCTGGCCCTGTCCAGGGGCGCGCGTAATCTTAGAACGCTGGGGCGCCCTTTGTTTAGTTAGGTAGGGTGCGCGGTTGCCGACCGCGCACTAATTAACTCGGCGGCTGGGTGGGGTGTACTCATCATGTCCGTAAAAGAAATATTGTGTTGGCCGTACAGTTATATTTGGCGATTGCCTCTTACAGCAGCTACTCCATCGTTGCTGACTCCCAGTGACCCTCGTTTCCCCTAATTAAAACCTTCGACTTCTGCCAGCCTCCCTCTCCCGCTCAAGTGTTGACCAACATAAAGGAAGCGGAGGCTCGGGGGTGCAGGTGGGGTGCATCCTTCATATTTCATTTCAGGTGGCCAGGTATTAGTTCGTTATGACCTCTATAGTGCCTTCGCACCCCTACAATAATAGCATGCCTGGTCGGCAGGCAGGGGGTGGGGGTCTTCGGTGACTTGCATTGTTACCGAATCCACGCCACCACATGCACATAATAGGGGGGTTGAGCAGCTACCAACGTCGGTGCTCAATGCATGTGTGTACCGTACGAGTAAAATCACGCAAAAGTTTGGGTCGGGTTATTCCTGAAGATCCGAATAATGGCCATTATCTACCAGGGATCGGTTATACGTAGCATACGGCCAAAAAAATAAACAAACAAAACAAAGAGAAACAGCACAAACAAAAACAGCAGCACATCATCACGGGCAGTACGCTATGCGGGTAGCGGGGTATTGGACAGTAGGTGGTCGGCAAGCTATCCTTGACGCAACACACCTTACCCACATCAGAACATGTCAACCTCAACGTGCGATCTGGGGGGGAGGTGGAAGGAGGGGGCAGAACACAGCAGTCAGTCCCGAGGGCAGTCTGTAAATAACAAAACCTACTACGACTGCCAAACAAGGGCATCGATACTGCTGTGATGCTTTTGCCGCCTCATAAAAATACGTGAAGAAAATCAAATAATCCAACAAAAATAAGAACCTGTTGTTCTTCATGAAGCTTCCAGCTTTCAGCTCTCGCTCGCTTTGTGCCTCGCCCGGGCGGGCTTCGCCCTCGTCCTCCACAGCACCTTCCGCACCCAACCCCGGCCAGCCACACGGGGCCCGCCTCCGTTGCCATTCTCCCCTCTTGCTCTCCTCCTCCCCTTGGCCGACCTCGGCTCCGAACACCCCTTTATCACAGTGGGGGTATTCGTTTCCTCCTTAGATGTTCCCGCATCACCCCCCTGCTCCTTTTGTCCTCGCTCTTCCTCTTCCTCCTTCGGTTGCTCGTATGATACCAGGGCTCGGTGCGCAAGTACCACACGGCTCTCCACTACCAGGGCGAGCTGCTCCGCCTTGGGGCCTAAGCGCATGCCTACCGCAGGTGGCGACGGTGGCGGCGGCGGGGGCGGAGGCGTCGGCGGCAGTGGAAGTGGCTGAGTTTCCTGCGGTTGGTACTGCTGCTGCTGGTAGTTCTGCTGCTGGTATAGGTGCGGTTGGTACTGCTGCTGTAGGTACTGCTGCTGCTGGTCTTGTTGGTGGTGTATACACTCCTGCTCCTGAAACCATTTGTCCTGCTGCTGCCATCTAGCCTCCTGATGCCGCTGCATCCACTCCTCCTCCTCCTCCCTATCCTCCCGTTCCATCTGCATCCTCATCCCCATTACCCACCTTCATCTCACTCGCCTCCACCTTCATCTCCCTCGCGGTCACCTCCATCTCCCTCATTTTTTTTCTCAAGCTTGCGATTTCCTCATCGCCGCCTCGTGCTCCCGTACCCTCTGGCCGCGGAGACTGGTTGCCTTGAAGGCCTCGTGCATCGCCCTCTGGCGACGACTTGTTGCCCTCTAGGCCTCGTGCTCCCCCCTCTGGAGACTTTGTTCGCGCTCCTGCGCTATGAGCTGATCCCACGGGCTCTCCCGTGGCGATGCTCGCCGCCTCTGCGGCTGCCGCAGCTTCTTCAGCTCGTCTGGCCCAGCTGGCCTCATCATCGATGAAGCCGCTGCTCGATGAAAGTCCCTCTGAACTCCCCATCCGTAATACAAAACGATCAGCTCGTCCTCGAGCTCTCCCGACTGATACCCAACCAGCGAGCCGTGCCAATTGAAACAGACGCTAGCGTGTTAAGGTGACCCCTGGAGGGGTACTCTGGGTCGGGGAAGGAAGTAGAAGCTCCACGTGATGTATATATATTACCGTCGTAGACACGAGAAAGGGGGAGAATCATAGAGAAACAGAGAAACATGTAGGTACATAAAGAGTGAGGCGATGGGAATCGCTCCAAACCGCCAAGTGCTCCACAGAGAAACACGCATATTTCCTCTGTGGAACTCCCAAATACCGTTACATAAATATCCCTGCACCAAGTACGTGAGCACTCTGAACAGCTTCTTCCTCTTTCAGTTTTGGGTTCGCGCGGGTGCCCAGAGAGCACGGCAGCGCGGGCGAGCCCGGCACCATCGCCGGTATGGGAGGGCACTGGCCAGTAGAGGGGGGGGCGGAAGGAGCGCGGTCGCCTTTTTCGTGGCTAGGCGTGGCGTGTCCATCGAGACACGAGGGAAGCATGAAGGGTCTTTGTCTGCGTTGCTGTTTGCTGTATCAATTCAGTATGTCATAAATATAAAGGTATTTTATAACTGTAAAAGAACGTTCAAGCGGTGCTTATTTTTCGGAACACACACCAATTTGTTCAATCAGAAAGTGACAGCAAGGCGGTTTGAACACCATCATGCTCGAGCGGGCGAACGAGGGCCACGGTGAGCACCGAGCTTCACGCGATGCGGGCCACGGGGCTCACTGGGACAGAGAGGTAGTAAAGCTCGACCCGGGCCGAATCGATGGCGAGGGGATCGCGGGGTGGCTGGAAGCGTCGAGGGTGACAGAACGCGACAGCAGTCGTTTTAACTTTTTTGTTTTTTGAGTGGCGCGATCACGATACGAGTACGAGTTCGTATGTCATTCGAAGTGCTACCGCTGTTACTGCTGTTGTTGCTTGCCGCTTTTGTTCGAGTACGAGTCGAGTACGAGTACGAGTACGAGTACGAGTACGTATGTATCATACGTCTTTCTCAGTTTTGTGGATTTTTTTGTTTTGCATTCTTCACAACTTGGCGACCGTGCTGGTGTTGTGCGTTTTCTCATTCATACAATAAAGTATACCAGGTATACTCGTACAAAGTACGAAGTACTTCGTACTCGTAATATTAATAGTGTTGTACTACCACAAATACTCACGAAAAATGCACAACTCACACAGCCACAGCAGACAGCGCAGCGCCGTGCCGTGAGCCGTGTTGCTGTGCTTTCTCTTTCGAACGTACAGCTTTGTCGTCATGGAGCATGGAGCTATTGTGCACCCCGAGCATGTTTTGCATGCATGTCAAGTCCGCCGTTTCTTTGCTGCACTATGAACCTCTTGGCATTTTCAAGTCGCGGTGCCTGCACTACATCATGGGGGCCTCTTCTGTACCCCTTTCCTTGCGCGAGCGTAGCGGGCGCGAAGCGGAGCCCTTGTACCACGTACTATGATGCAGGTGCGAGTAGGTATGAATGATATGAGTAACATCCTATTAATACGAGTATATAGGTGGTCCCGTTGTTTTGGTTTCGCACCGCTTCGTTCGTGCGCTGCTGCTGTATATAGATGTACGCAAATACTGCTGTGGTACATACTGGCGCATCCGACCATCTTAGGCCGCCAAGGTATTGCCCTTGACGAGGCAGGATATACTGTAGGTAGATATACCCGCTACCTATTTTTGCCTGGCGCACGATGGCTGTACCAGGCCGCCAGAGACCGTCGTCGCCATCGAGTGGCGGTGGACGGGGTAGGGGGGTGTACCCCTTCCATGCGATAATAATTTAAAGTTCTGTTTATGCCACTCTACCGACAACACTCGTTCGAGTTTATTGTCCGTAACCAGGCAAAGGTTAGCCGATATTGTTCGGCTCGCCATGACTGTATCAGGCCACCATTGCCCCCGATGGGGCAGACTATAGGTACTCGTATTGACGGTGCCAGCTACAAACGTATTACTGTTTGGCACGCTATGGCTGTACCAGGCTGCTTATAGGGTCTCTGATACATGTACTGCTGTAGGGGTGGTACATACATATGATGCCGTCATATCTTCGATGCAGATGTTGATACGTCTATGCACATGTTTTGCTGGCTCGCGGCGCCCTACCAGGCCGCCGAGCAGCACAGTTGCCCGCTGTGGAGTCGCAACGGGGGTCGGGCGCCGCCACGGAATCGTGGAGGCGGTCGCTCAAGAGTAACGCCCTTCTGCTGCATGAGGGTCGAGTCACCCTCGTCTTGTCTAGCACCACAAGCCAAAGCCAATAACGGCGTTGCGTTACCCTACTAATTATATATAGTACGCCCGGCCCCTGGTGCTGACATCGACAACAGGCCCTACACTATATCGTACCACTTATGAGGTCTCTGATGCATGTAGTGCAGGTGTCGTTTAATACATATGATGCCGTCTGACCTTTGATGCAGATTTTTTTACGTCTATGTATACGTTTTGCTGGCTCGCGGCGGCCTACCAGGTCGGCGAGCAGCACAGTTGCCCGATGAGGAGTCGCAACGGGGGGCGGCCGCTGCCACGGAATCGTGGCGGATGCGGTCGCTCAAGAGTAACGCCCTTCTGCTGCATGAGGGTGGAGTCACCCTCGTCTTGTCTAGCTAGCACCAGAGGGCGAAGCCAATACCTGCGTTACACTACTAATTTCTATATAGTACGCCCGGCCCCTGGTGCAGACTTTGACAGCAGACCCTACACTATATCATACCACTTATATGGTCCCGTATGCATGTAGTGTAGGGATGGTACATACATACGATGCCGTCTTATCTGCGATGCATATGTTGATACGTCTAGGTATACGTTTTGCCGGCTCGCGGCGGCCTACTCGGCCGGCGAGCAGCACAGTTGCCCGCTGTGGAGTCGCAACGGGGGGCGGCCGCCGCCACGGAATCGTGGCGGATGCGGTCGCTCAAGGGTGGCGCCCTTCTGCTGCATGAGGGTGGAGTCACCCTCGTCTTGTCTAGCTAGCACCAGAGGCCGAAGCCAATACCTGCGTTACACTACTAATTTTTATATAATACGCCCGGCCCCTGGTGCAGACTTTGACAACAGACCCTACACTATATCATACCACTTATATGGTGCCTGATGCATGTAGTGTAGGTGTGGTACATGCATACGATGCCGTCTCATATTTGATGCAGATGTTGATACGTCTATGTATACGTTTTGCTCGCTCGCGGCGGCCTACCAGGCCGGCGAGCAGCACAGTTGCCCGCTGTGGAGTCGCAACGGGGGGCGGCCGCCGCCACGGAATCGTGGCGGATGCGGTCGCTCAAGGGTGGCGCCCTTCTGCTGCATGAGGGTGGAGTCACCCTCGTCTTGTCTAGCTAGCACCAGAGGTCGAAGCCAATAACAGCGTTGTGTTACACTGAGATTTTTATATAGTACGCCCGGCCCCTGGTATAGACATTGACCGCAGACCCTTCACTATATAATACTACTTAAAGGGCCCCTGATGCATGTAGTGTAGGTGTGGTACATATATACGATGCCGCCTTATCTTCGATGCAGATGTTGATACGTCTATGTATACGTTTTGCCGGATCGCGGCGGTCTACCAGGCCGCCAGCGAGCAGCATAGTTTCCCGCTGTGGAGTCACAACGGGGGGCAGCCGCCGCCACGAAATTGTGGTGGCTGTCGCTCAAGGGTGGCGCCCTTCCGCTACATGAGGGTGGAGTCACCCTCGTCGTTTCTAGCACCAGAGGCCGCCGCCAATAATGGCGCTGCGTGGCACGACTGACGTTTCATATAGGGCGCCTGGCCCCTGTTGCAGACATGATAACAGACCCGACAATAATGGTGTTGCGTAAGGTTGTTTGTGTTTGTTTTTTTTCCCTGCCGGCGCTTAACAGCATTTCACTACTAAGTATATACATAGCACGCCGGTTGCAGAAAGTACTCATGCACCGGTATACAATTTCCTGGGGCCGATTGGTCCCGGGGTGCTGGTAGGTATGAAACTACCGCTGCTGCAGAGAAAACACAAAACAGCGAGCGACGGCTGTACCGCGCGATTTCACATATATATAGCGCCCCTGGTCCCTGCCGTAGACAGGTACATTTATATACGTGTGTATATTTCCTGCGGAGCCTCAATCAAGGCTGTATAATTTTTCTCGGGCCGGTTTGTCCCGGGGCAACAGACAGGAGATCACCTACTGCATGCAGTGGACATCTACTGGTGAGCGACGGGTGTACCGCGTCGCCGCACATAGCTGAAAACCACCTTAAGCGAGGGCATAGCGCGACAGAAAACATACCAGAAAGCGCGAGAGGACAGTAGTCGATAAACTATTATCATCACAAGAGTTGTGTACGAGTGGGGGGGACGCGATGCCACCACACCGCGTCCATAGACCAGTCAGTTTGCGGTTCGAACTGGTCCTTTATTTCACCCCCTGCGCTAGTGACATTCATGGATATTCTAACAGTGGTTCCTGACGGTAGGCAGCTCCTTGTTGCCGTCAATTTGGGGCTGTTGTGCTGTCCATGTTCTGGTCGCCTCTATTATGGCCGAATACACGAGTAGATCTGGCCTATTTCTGAAAATACACCTTCGCCTTCTGTGGGCAAGTGGCCGCGAATCTGCCTTGAAGCGGGCGGCGCCAATTGAACTAAGGGACACAGCGAGAGTGGGATAGAGAGACAGAGAGAGAGAAAAAAACGCACACACGAACAAATACGCGTATCGGGATAGAGAAGCCAAGAAGATCACGTAGTTCCTTGTGATACAACTATCGGACTACTTACTTCTTCTGTTTCCCGGATGAGTGTTAGTCGGGGGGGGGGGGGTTAGATTCCCTTGGCCCTGACACACACCCCATTTTTATCATCGCGGGCGTGTTGCCCCGTTTGATAGGCAAATGTTGGGGACAGGGCAACAACTGTTCCAGAGGCAGCCATCACAATAGTTGGTCTACGAGCGGAGGCACAACGTCGCAGGCCGCTTCACCCCGTCGCATTTCTTTCTTGGTTTCACCTCTGTTATTTTGCGCATGTATGTTCGTGTAGATGACACGTTTACATCGTCTTTACGGGGACGAGGGGGGGGGAGGGGTTCCCCCCCGCTCTCTTATCGCTCCCCCCACCTCCCTCATATTTGGAATGGGTATTCCCCCCCCGTTCCCCGCGCTTCCCCTCGCCCGTCTGAATGACTCGGACACGCATTTGTTCGTGCGACGAGATGCCGTCGGCAACTCAAAAATTGTGAGAGGGCATCAGGTTTTGGCTGGCCCGTGTTCGACTTCCGGTTGTGGCAGCAATTCGATGCCTAGGGGGGGCGGAAAACTACGGCGNCGTACTCATTTGTTGCTTGCCTTAGACATTTGACCAGTGACCACGCATCCCTTTCGACACGGAGCGCGGGGAAGGGGGGGGGGGGGGGGGTGTACTCATGTTGTGCACGGCCGTAGTCATATGACCATAGACCCTCGCATCCCTACAATGCCGGGGGGGGAATACCCATTCCAAAGATGAGGGCGGTGGGGGGAGCGAAAGAGAGGGGTGGGGGGGAACCCCCCCCCCCTCGTCCCCGTAAAGACGATGTAAACGTGTCATCTACACGAACATACATGCGCAAAATAACAGAGGTGAAACCCAGAAAGAAATACGACGGGGTACAGCGGATGCGAACGTTGTGCCTCCGCTCGTAGACCAACTATTGTGATGGCTACCTCTGGAACAGTTGTTGCCCTGTCCCCAACATTTGCCTATCAAACGGGGCAACACGCCCGCGATGATACAAGATGGGGTGTGTGTCAGGGCCAAGGGAATTACCCCCCCCCGACTAACACTCATCGGGAAACAGAAGAAGTAAGTAGTCCGATAGTTGTATCACAAGGCACTACGTGATCTTCTTGGCTTCTCTATCCCGATACGCGTATTTGTTCGTGTGTGTTTATCTCTCTCTCTTTCTGTCTCTCTTCCCCTCTCTCTGTGTCCCTTGTTCCATTGGCCCGCCCGCTTAAGGCAGATTCGCGGCCACTGCCCACAGAAGGCGAAGGTGTATTTTCAGTAATAGGCCAATATACTCGTGTATTCGGCCATATAAGAGGCGACCAGAACATGAACAGCACAACAGCCCCAAATTGACGGCAACAAGGAGCTGCCTTCCGTCAGGAACACTGTTAAATATCCATGAATGTCACTAGCGCAGGGGGTGAAATAACGGACCAGTACGAACCGCAAACTGACTGGTCATGGACGCGGTGTGGTGGCATCGCGCCCCCCCCACTCGTACACCACTCTTGTGATGATAATAGTTTATCGACTACTATCCTCTCGCGCTTTCTGGTAAGTTTTCTCTCGCGCTATGCCCTCGCTTAGGGTGGTTTTCTGCTATGTGCGGCGACGCGGTACACCCGTCGCTCACCAGTAAATGTCTACTGCATGCAGTAAGTGATCTCTTATCTATCTGTTACCCCGGGACAAACCGGCCCGGAAAAATATACAGCCTTGATTGAGGCTCCGCAGGAAATATACACACGTATATAATATGTACCTGTCTACGGCAGGGACCAGGGGCGCTATATATATTGAAATCGCGCGGTACAGCCGTCGCTCGCTGTTTTGTGTTTTGCTCTGCAGCAGCGGTAGTTTCATACCTACCAGCAACCCGGGACAAATCGGCCTCAGGAAATTGTATACCGGTACATGAGTACCTTCTGCAACCGGCGCGTTATGTATATAATTAGTAGTGAAATGCTGTTAAGCGCCAGCAGGGAAAAAAAACAAAAACAAACAACCTTACGCAACACCATTATTGTCGGGTCTGTTATCATGTCTGCAACAGGGGCCGGGCGTCCTATATGAAAGGTCAGTCGTACCACGCAGCGCCATTATTGGCTGCGGCCTTCTGGTGCTAGAAACGACGAGGGTGACTCCACCCTCATGTAGCGAAGGGCGCCACCCTTGAGCGACCGCCACCACAATTTCGTGGCGGCGGCCGCCCCCGTTGTGACTCCACAGCGGGCAACTTGCTGCTCGCTGGCGCCCCCCCCCCCCCCCCTTCCCCGCGCTTCCCTTCGCCCGTCTGTATTACTCGGACACGTATTTCTCCGTGCGACGAGATGCCGTCGGGAACTCGAAAAATTGTGATAGTGTATCAAGTTTTGGCTGGCCCGCGTGCGACTACCGGTTGTAGCAGCAATCCGATGCCCAGGGGGGGCGGAAAACTACGGCGACCGTGCGGGGCGACGGCGGTCTCTACCTGAGCCGAAGAGCGCGCCCAGCAGATCGAGGGAGGCGGCGGGGGTTCTGATTGTTACGCAGGGCAGCCAGCACGCACCTGTCACTTCGGGAAGACTGTACGTACACCCACCCTGAAAGCTAGATGTGCGGTCGAGCAGCGGCGAAGGCGGAGGGGGTGGGCAAGCCCCGTCAATGTTTCGTTGCGGGGTCGGCTAAGCGCACGTACGAATATGGTCGCCTGACTTACAGTGTGTTCTGTATATTTATGGGTGATAATGAGTGTTTGGGGTCGGGCGAATCAAACGGCCGGCACACATGCACGGGTCTCGTCGCCTGCCCCGCCCCCGCCGTGATGAGTGCAGGTGTGGGTGTGTTTGAGTTTTTGTGTTCTTTCTTGTTTGTGTGTGGGCGAGTGTGTATTTGGTTTTACTGTTCCACACGACTTACCGCCGCGTTCGCCCACCGCTTTTGTTCTGTAAAACGGAAATCTAACTCACACCTCTTGCGGTCTGCAGAGGAAAATGCGTGAGAGTGTATGTGGGTGTCTGGGTGTGGGTGGGTGTGGTTTACCGTCCGTCGTGAGGGCGGGACTACCCGCCGTGTACGCCTACCAGTCTTGTTCGATAGGCTTTCCACGGCAACAAATCTCTACCCCCATGGGATCTGGAGGGCAAGGGTGTGTGTGAGTTGTGTGGGTGGATTGAGCTTGGTTGTGTGTGTTATATGGTCCCACGTGACGGCGGGGTTCCCCGGCGCGTTGGCGTGCTGATCTTGTTTGGTATGCTTTCCGCGAAAACGAAATATCGCCCCCCCACTGTGTACAGAGAGGCATGTGTAGGGGCTGTGTTTAGGTTTGAGTTATTTTCGGATGAATCGGGTAAACGAGAGATTCGCCGCCGACTCGGGAGTAGTGCACTCTAACCCATGAATGGCGTGACTCGGGGCGATGTTGCGGTTTACGCCAACGACAAACGTCGAAATGCTTGCGATGGCAACCGGTCGACACGGTAGAAACGGGTTACCAGAAACATATTGGAACCATGCGCGTGTGGACACCGAACGAGGTTCGCGGGTCGAGGTCGTTTGTTAGGGTCGACGGCGATGCCGTTGCCCTTATGTTGGAGCTGACGTAATTCTTTCCTGGTGTTTTTCCGACCACGCCACCCTCTCCTCGTGTCGTTGTGGCAAGTCTACTGGAGTAGTGGGATAGGAATGTGCCCTGAGAGCAACGGTGGAGTTAGTATCGGAGGCAGGTTGTAATCCCGATGAGTTTGCCCTGTACTCCTTGCGTATCGGACAAGCGACCACGCTCGCGGCTGGAAGATGCAAATATCCGGAGGGCGCTTTCGACCGTTGGATGCATATTGGAACGAGGGACTAAAGATAGTAGGAATGTAGAAGTCCGACGCGTACAAGGCGTATACGAATGATAACATACCTATTATGGGGGTTTGAGCAGGGTCCCACGTAAGCTATCTAACGTTGGACAATGTGAATGGAAGGAGAGGCACCCGGGAGAAGGTACAGCCTGGGGTAGGAAATGACAACTAGTGTACTGCAACAGTAGTCTCAAATTACCTCGGAGTTGGAGGAGTCGAATGGTACGGTACCATTCGGAGGCTTGGTCATCCGAGACGACTGTAGGCGGTAATAGTTAGGAACCCGGCTGGTATCGTATTAGGGAGAGAGAGACGGTAGATGTATGGGAGACATGCATAGGGGATCGCAGGAGGCTGCGATAGGTGTGTCTGGCCGAGACGAGAACTCTCTCTCTCCCCCAACCCAGAAAAACGATAATGACAATGCAATTCGAAAGATAATCAATAAAAAATAATTTCCCAAAGCATTCGTATTATTTGCAGTTGTCTTCTATAGTATTTCCTGATTGGCGTTAGTATTTCCTGATTGTCGTGTTTGTCTGGCGGATGCTCTCGGCAGCTGTGTCCCCACTAAGAAGCGGCCAAGCGGAGTCGATTGGCGAGATGTTTAACAAACAGTGTCTTTGTACGTAGACGAAGTCGCGGTCTCTGCTAATGGTGTAACAAACTAAACCGTGTGGTTTGGTAGAGAGAATGCGGCAGGTCTGTATCAGGCAATGTCATAGTGTATGGTTTGTGGGATCTGAGGGACCCACATGTAGTCATTCCTTTCTAGAAAAGCATAACGAGCAGGTCAGCATCCCAGCGCCGGGTGCAGGCAAATACGAGGTTCCTGCTGCAAGCATAAGCTGAAGTGAGGTGGTCGCCGAGTTCGCCAGGAAAGCCAAGGGCTTGTGCCATATTTATGTTGCCCCAACAACACCATTCTTATTTTTGAAGGGGCCAGGGAGTATCGAAAGTAGCCGGAGTTCCGGGATACCTATATTTTCGTACTTGGTGTTTTTCTTGAATTATATCGCAGGAGTCGTATAATACCCCCCAATTGGAGGCTTGATCGTCCGAGACAACTGTAGGCCGTACTGGGCGAAGCATCGCTGAAAGGTTTATTTACTATTGGACAGTTGCATGAATGTTTATGAACATTGGAAAGACAGGTTTAGTTTGCAAATCCGGTGATACAATTCCTACAGTAGTCGTTTGTATTTGTTGTCAACATGCACACGGGCGGCTGCCTGACCACAGGTTTCTAAGTAATACTATGTCCCCTTCAGTAGGATGTATATGGTAGTGCCACTTTGTAGTGTTCTTCAGCGACGCCGTTCGCTCGTGCATTACGAACTTCTGTTTGGTTCTGTCGTGCCATTCTCGTTGGTGTGTCCGCATGCGGTACGCACACGTTTTATGTCATACTGAATGCACTGCTACAAAGTGTTTAACGGGAATTTGTCAGGGTTTTCATGTATCACACCCAGTTATCAATGTGCCAGGCAAATATGTGCAATGTTAATCGGCGGATTTGAGGCAGAAGGAATAGCGGAGGTAAAACCATACGTGAAGAAAAACAACCGTGAATATCTATCGTCCGCGAGCCTACCCTACAAAACAGCAGGTAACCAACTGGAGCTCTTCGCAGGCCGCATGATACACTGCAATAGCACGAGCCCCTGGTTCCTTCGTACCGGTAGGCGATAAATAGACAACTGCAGACTTGTACGCCTGCAGTACTACAGGCACCAGCCTGCACGTGATTAACGTAGAAAACAGCATCGGAACATCAGCTAATATGACCAAAACACAAGACCAGCGTACACCCCTGAGAGCGTAACGCTTCTCTCCAATAGTAGAGGGTTTGATGCCTAGTACAAACTGCACACTTGATCGGTTATTACTATATTCGTGGCAAGTGGAGGTGGGGACTTGAGTTGCAAACCTCTGCAGTCGCGGGTAGCTCTTTGTTTGTAGCGAGCATTCTTCAATGGTCCAACAGGAATGGCGGTGATATTCCGTTTTTGGGTCGCAAATCGGTTGCTACCATCTCTGGGGTAACTAGTCAGGACTACCGTATCGCATACGAGGCCGCCATACCAACCGTTGTGCTTTCCCGAAATGATATTTGTGTGACGCACTATCACCTCGTAGCCTTTAACGTTCGGTTATTATCGTCCAATCTACTGAAACATGTTAAAGTGGAACGGCAGGTTTATACGTCACCGATAGCCGGCGGTCAAAGCAGAGCACCTAAGATCACGCATACACACAGCAGGAGGTACCTCTTGTAACACCACACGGAGGTTATTCCCTATCAAACTACCCGAGCGGCGTGGTGTTCCAGAACAAGGTGTCACAACTGTGACCCTCGGCTACGGCGCCGGTATCTTTGTGTGTAGCGCCTTGCGCTTAATCAGGTCTGCGATTCTTCTAACAGTGACATGGTCGAACCATGTATACATAAAGAAACTCACAAGGCAAATAATTAGTAATATATTGTATATTGTCCAAATTGCATTATCATTATCGTTTCCTGAGTCGTGGGAGAGAGGGGTTTCTCCCGTCGGCCATATACCTGTATCGCAGCTGCCCTGAGTATCTCGACCACCGTCTTTCACCGTCTCTCTCCCTACCATGATACCGGCCGGGTTCTTAACTAGTACGGCCTGCAGTTGTTTCGGGTGACCAAGGCTCCGAATGGTACAGTACAGTTCGACTCCTCCGATCTCACTCAAGTAAACCAGAACGGAAATAATGATCCGTGACCCCAGCTACTCGTGCCCCCCCCATCCCCCTTCGAAACAAACAATGGGGGGGGTGGGGCGGCAGAAAAGAAGGCACAAATGTCTGGCTTGGCTGGCCAAATCAGCGACTACCTGACGTTTGCCCGTGTTCGTTACAGGGCCTTGTGCTTGCTGGTACCCAACGTTGGGATGCTGACCTGCACGCGATGCATTTATCCAAACGACTGCGTGCGGGGCCATCCATCCCTGCACCAAACTTACTCTAGTCAAGCTACCAATACAGACATGCCTCATTATCTCTACCATTAAACCCTGATTTCTCCGTTACTTCGTGTTCAGAGTGCTAACGTACAGGGTGCAGGGATATTTATGTAACGGTATTTGGGAGTCCCACAGAGGAAATGTGCGTGTTTCTCTGTGGAGCACTTGGCGGTTTGGTGCGATTTCTATCGTACCACTCTATGTTTCTCCATGTTTCTCCCCCTTTCTTGTGTCTACGACGGTAATATACATACATCACGTGGAGCTTCTACTTCCTTCCCCGACCCAGAGTACCCCTCCAGGGGTCACCTTAACACGCTAGCGTCTGTCTCAATTGGAACGGCTCGCTGGTTGAGTATCAGTCGGGAGAGCTCAAGGACAAGCTGATCGTTTTGTATTTCGGATGGAGAGTGCAGAGGGACTGTCACGGAGCAGCGGCTTCATCGATGATGCGGCCCGCTGGGCCAGCCGAGTGAAGAAGCTACGGCAGCCGCAGAAGCGGCGAGCATCGCCGCGGTAAAGCCCGCGGGAATAGCTCATAGCGAAGGAGCGCAAACCAAGTCTCCAGAGGGAGCAAGAGGCCTAGAGGGCAACAAGTCGTCGCCAGAGGTCGATGCACAAGGCCACTTAGGCAACCAGTCTCCGCGGCCAGAGGGCACAGGAGCAGCAGGCGGTGAAGAGGAGGTCGCAAGCTTGAGAAGAAGACATATATAATTGGAGATTCAGATGGAACGGGAGGATAGGCAAGAGAGAGAGGAGTGGAGGCAGCGACATCAGGAGGCTAGATGGCAGCAACAGGAGAAGTGGTTTTAACAGAAGGAGTGTCTACAGCAGCAACAAGACCAGCAGTAGCAGCAGTACCAGCAGCAGCAGCAGCAGCAGTACCACACCGCAGCAGTACCAGAAACAGCAGTACCGACCGCAGCAGTACCAGCAGCAGCAGTACCAACAGCAGCAGTACCAGCAGGAGCAACAGCAGTACCAGCAGCAGAAACGCGAGCAACAGCAGCAGCAACAACTCCAGCGGCAACAACAGCACCAGCAGCAGCAGACGGGCGAGAAGCAGGAAAACCAGCCGCTGCCACTGCCTCCGCCGCCTCCGCCCCCGCCGCCTCCGCCGCCGCCACCGTCGCCACCCGCGGTAGGCATGCGCTTAGGCCCTGAGGCGGAGAAGCTCGCCCTGGTAGTGGAGAGATGTGTGGTACTTGCGCACCGAGGCCTGGTATCATACGAGAAACGGAAGGAGGACGAAGAGGGGGAGCGAGAAGAAGAGAAGGAGGGCGATGATGAGCAAATTACCGAGGAGGAAACGAGTACACCCACTGCGATGGAGGGGTGTTCGGAGCCGAGGACGGCCAAAGGGGAGAGGAGGGCAAGAGGGGAAAACGGAAACGGAGGCGGGCCCCGTATGGCTGGCCGGGGTTCGGTACGGAGGCTGCTCTACAGAAGGACCAGGCCAAAGCCCGCCCGGGCGAGGCACAAAGCGAGCGAGAGCTTGAAGCTGAAAGCTTCATGAAGAACAACAGGTTCCTATTTCTGTTGGATTATTTGGTTTTCTTCGTTCACGTATTTTTATGATATGATAGCATCACAGCAGTATCGATGCACTTGTTTGGCAGTGGTAGACATTTTTTCAGACTGCCCTGGGTTGGCTGCTGTGCTCTGCCCCCCCTCCCCCACCCCCCCCAGGTCGCACGTTGTGGTTGACATGTTTTGATGTGGGTAAGGCGTGTTGCGTCAAGGATAGCTTGCCGACCACCTGCCATCCGTCCTGTCCAATACCCCGCTACCCGCATAGCCTACTGCCCGTGCTGATGCTGCTGCTGTTTTTGTTTGTGTTTTGTTTGTGTGTTTGGTTTTTGGCCGTATGCCTTGTATTTACCGATCCCTGGTAGATGATGGCCATTATTTGGATCTTCACTGATAACCCGATCCAATTTTTGCGTGATGTTGGCATGCATGAAAATGAAGTACACCCCCCCTGCACCCCTTTTTTTGTTGATAAACGTGATGGCAGTAGGGAGGCTCAGAGTGACGGTTTTAATGAGGAGATATTGATGCTGAGAAGGGCGCAGCCCTTCGAAGCATCAATAGATGCTCTTCATAATGGTTGGGTATGTGCCCGTGGGGGTGTACCCCCCTGGTCGCGAACGGACACAAACGGACAAAAAACAGTTCTGAAAGCTGCCGCAGCGTGGCTTTATTT
>MEHQ01003813.1:0-60496 GCA_008828725.1 Saccharina japonica
GTGTCACAGTCAACATCCACGTTCGTACATCGCACTCATCGTACACGGCACCAACGCCAGTCCCGTCGGGCTCTGTACACGCACAAATTTTAACGAAGTCTTCTCGTGCTGGTTTCGCTGTAACTCGTCCAGAGTTGGTCGAGCTAGGAGCGGCAGCGTGTGCTTTTAGAGGCACATGACCGGAGGCATTTTTTTCAGTATTTTTATTTCACAACGGTTTTTCTTTTTTGAAATACCTGGTACAGAAGAAATACATCATGCCGAACAACGAACAATACGATAGACCCAAGCGTGGGAGCATCGAGTTCAAGTGTTGGACCGACAAGCCGAGCGTGCAGTGACGAGGTTGCATTGTAAGGCCCACCCTCCCACTGATGAGGGGGCGGGTAAGCTCTGCTGTAGATGCCGTACAGCAGTAGTAGTGGTGGCACCTGTGCTAGGAGAATATCGGTTTTTGGACACTACGACAGACTTCGGTTTTCGTTTTATTGAGTTCTACCGAACGGAACCCAATCTACCAGTAGGCAGAATGTGTTCGACCACAGCAACGTTTGGGCCGTGTCCCTAAGACATGATGCAGGTGGTATTGTAAGGCCTACCCTCCTGCTGATGAGGGAACGGAGACGCTCTGGTGTTGATGTCGTACACCAGTGGTAGTGGTGGCACCTACTGCTACGAGAATATCGGTTGTTGGACACACGTATATATATCAGGTTTAGATTTTTTCATATGCCGAATAACAATACGAACGAGGTACGTGCGGCGTTGAGGAAGCAGGAGACACACGAGAAATTGAGTACGAGTACAGAGGGTTCAAGTGTTAGACCGACAGGCCGAGCGTATTACAGCGACGCTACGACCTGGCCTCGTGTGTCCTACTGTTGCTTCGGCCGGCACAGGTGCTGCTGCTGCTGTATGATGACGTTTTTTGGGGTAAATGGTCATTTGGGGGTATACCCCCTGGGTTTACGACCATTTGGGGGTAGGGTCAAAATGCGCTCGCGGAACGCGCTCCCGCGGGCCCATACAGGCCTCAAACGCCATTCCGACGCCCTGGCGAGATGCCCGAAGCCCATACCAAGCACACAACTTTTTGTTTTTTTTCATGCCCGTCCTTGGGCCTAACGGGACGGCGGCACACGAGGGAGCAAACGAAGTCCCCCCTTTGGCCACATCTGTTGTGAGCTTCTAGCGCCGCCAATTTTGCGAGTTAGACTTAGACATTTGGCAGAGATGATCCTGACATATCATTGGAGATGCAAAAAAAAAAGTGTATGAAATTTTCTTAACTTTTGAAACAACCCACTCGATTTCGCCGAGATATCCGCGAAAACCCAAAAGAACTACGTAAAAATTCTGATTTTTTACCAGATTTCGACGCTAATTTCACATGGCAGCTAAAAAAATCGTCATTCCCGATCAAGCTGAAATTTGTGGTAGACAATGCTTGAAACACAAGGAGACGATCGATGTAAGCTTCATTGCCCAATTCATCACCCATCAAGAGATCTAACAAAAAAAACGATTCCATACTGAAAGCAAGTAGTTACGAAAACGGCAGTTTTACTGCGATGCCCCGCATAATTTTTCACTCTTCGAACTGATTTTTTCACCACGTATTTGAAATACACACGCGAATGTACTCCGTGTCATCCCTTTTTATCGTTTTTTTTTCGGACTAGTTATGAACACTTTTTCATTTTTACTGATTGCTGGATCGGTCATATACCCTGGCAAAAAAAAGGGATGACATCGATAAGGTTGGTTGGTACATAAGGAACACCGTGTAAAAAAATCACGTCAAAACACGCTTTATTGAGCGGGGCATAGCCGATCGACTGTTCTAGCTGAGTCTTGGCTGGCCCAGCTCGTACGTGTATACTCGGCGTATGGGTCGTGGGTTGCTGGGTGCTTGGTGCTTGGTTGCTGGGTGTGATCCTGGCGATCTGTACGTACTCAAACACACCAGCAGCCTGCCGTCGGGGATGGATATGTTGGGGACAGGAGGAAAGCACCTCTCAAGAAGACTAACGACCGTTCGTTGCGCCTGATGTTGCTCGTGTCCCAAAGACCCTTCTCGTTCAACAACCCAACACCGAGCATCCATGACCCACAGCACCCAGGAACGAAGCACCAAGCACCAAGCACCCAGCAACTCACGACCCATGTAAGTCGAGCATACACGTATGTGTTCTGATTCCCCCATCACCGTCATGTTTTCTCAGAAGAGCCGATATCTTTATACGTATCGTCCATAAATATTTGATTTGTATACCAAGTTGTGCCGAGATTTATATCTTGGGAGGCAAACGATCCCGACTACTCGCAAGTTCTGGATGTTCCGCCCCGTGGTCTATTCGCGCTGTTGGGCGGTGACGTGGATACGTACTGCTGTAGTCGTTTTTAAGCTGTCGCAGATGGTCAAAAGGGGGTATGGTTTCGGTCAAACGGGGTGACAAAAGTGGTCAATTGGGGGGAGTAGATAAATTTAGTAGGTACGTGGGGTTATCCCCCCCCAAGATGTGGTCAAAGGGGGGACTTCGTTTGCTCTCTCGTGCGCCGCCATCCCGTTAGGCCCAAGGACGTGCCTGAAAAAAACAAACAGTCGTGTGTGCGTGCTTGGCATGGGCTTCGGGCTTCTCGCCAGGGCTTCGGAATGGCGTTTGAGGCCTGTATGGGCCCGCGGGAGCGCGTTCCGCGGGCGCATTTTGACCCTACCCCCAAATGGCCGAAAAAAACAGGGGGTATACCCCCAAATTACCATTTCCCTTTTTTTTCTCCAAAAAAGAGCGAACCAAAGCACGTACAGTCGAGATCCCTCTATAGTGCGGGTATGTGACAGGCGAAAATACCCGCACTATAGCGGGCACCCGCACTAAATAGATTCGGGCCTGAATAGTGCGGGTAGGCGCACTATTGTGCGGGTAGGCGCACTATTAAGGTTTTCAGAACCCTGAATAGTGCGGGTAGGCGCACTATTCGCGATATCACTGGGTTTCAGCATAAGACATAGCGTACAACGAGGGTTACTGTATGCGCGTGGCACCGTAGTGCATGTAACAAGCGAGGGGTGGAAGAAGAGTACTACAAGCAGTATCTCGACGGGTAGATAACTGCGTCCGTTCGCGGGTGAGAAGAGAACTGCACGTTGCAAATACTGTACACTGTACAGCGGTAGAACCACATCCTATACGAGTACTGCTGTACATAGATGACAGGGTTTTAGGTCCATGTCATGTTACGCAATTATTTGCACAGCCCTGTTGTTGTTCCTTGTTCCATTCTACATTGACGTTCCGCTTGTGCATTACAAAAACAACCACAAGGCTACACAATGAAACCTGAACTTGCCAAATACGAAACACGCCCGTCCGCCCACGAAACAAAAGGAACACCTTAACACGACCCAGACACCCACGGAGAAAAATAGAGGGCGAGGACATTTCAAGAAGATAAATAAATAAGGACCCCAAAACTCCTACTTCCCGCACGCTTTACCTCAGGTTCTCCAAGACAATTCCACGCTACACAACGCCACCACTTACGTTTTTGAGGTTGGGCGGCTTGAAAGCAGAAAGAACAAAAACACGGCAAAGCAAAACTCGCAACCAATTGACCCATGCAAGACACATGCAAAATCAGACACATCCCAGATCGATCCGATACCAGCAAACTACAGCAGTAACTGCGTGAGGGACGGCTAATTGTTCTACGCGTCAAAAAAACTGCTAACATCAGCCTGCCGCGATGGCTTCGATGCATGCGCTTCGATCATCAACATCCTTGCTCTCTTGAGTAAGTAGCTAGCCTCGCTCAAGCCGCACCCTGCCGCGTAGCTTTCCAGAGGAGCGAAGTGTTGGGAAAGTTCCGCGTAGGGGGGTGGAGCCCTTTTCCCGCGTCCCGCTTCCGTGTATTTCGGCATTAAGCCTGCATCTTGCGCCTTCCGCTTGCCCGCGGAAGCCGTAGAGGCTTGTTTGGAGGTGAAGCACGCGGGACAGAGGCGGTTCATTTCGTTCTCGCCTTCCTCCACCTCGCCGCATATACCGTGCAGTCTGCCGCCACATCCTCCTCGGCATTGGTGGCCGTCGGGGGCTTTTGGTGTGAGGTTGCTAAGTTGGCAGAGTTCGCCTGCTGCACACGGCATCCTGTGGTACTGCTGTTGGTCGGGGTATGTGTGTGTGTGGCGAGAAATGTGTGGGTTTGGCCGCATCAATAGGCGGGTGGTGACGTGGAGTGACGTCAAACCCGCACTATTGAGGGCCTTGAGAGGTACCAAACCCGCACTATAGAGAGGTGCCCCGAATAGTGCGGCATACGCACTATTGGGGGGTCTAAGTTGTGCCAAGCGATTTCACCCGCACTATACCGGGCACCCGCACTATATAACCCGCACTATAGAGGGACCTCGACTGTATATGTTCGTTCGTGTTGGTTCAGCACACGAGTATTTTTCCAGCGTGATGCATCGCAGATATGACTACTGCAGGTATTTGAGGTCGCGCCTCATTACCACCAATTACTACGCCTAGTACAGAAGTAGTCTAGTGGTTGAAACCCCGTCACCCCCCCCTCCCCTGTTAATTCACATGTACAATTCGAGCGCGAAACCAATACCTGGGATCTACAGCAGTACTACGGCGGTACCAAGGACACTGTGAGCAGCGACAGCAACAGCAGTAGAGCACCAGCAGCAGCAGTAGAGCAGTCAACCCAGCATCGAAGAGGTGGTTTCAACACCCCACACAAGAAACTCCCCACGCCTTTCCTCGGTGCCGAAGAGAATACCCCTACTTGCCCTCTGCCCTCTTTCTATTGGCATGATTCATCGGGAGAGACGAAATGGAGTCATGCCCTCCCACCTCCCACATTACGCCTTACCATGCCGCCTGAGGAGATGTTCAGGCCGCTCAAAACGCTAAAAGGGGGAGCAAATATGTATATATAACCCGGGTACCCGGGTACCCGTCTCAGCCGGGGGCCCGGGTACCCGGGTCCGGGTCCGTGTCCACCCCCCCCCCAGCCGGGTCGGGTACCCGGGTCCGGGTCCAAATTTTCAGGGCCTTCCTCGGGAACGGCTTTTAATCTCGGGATTTTTTCCCGCGGGAACTAGCCACCACGGGAATGTACGGGTTGTTTTGGACGGGAACTGACCTCCACGGGAACCCTTCCCGCGAGAACTAGCCACCAAGGGAACTCACGGGATTTTTTGTACGGGAACCGACCACCACGGGAATTATTCCCGCGGGAACCGACCACTACGGGAATTATTCCCGCGGGAACCGGCCACCACGGGAATTCTTCCCGCAGTAATAAGCCACCACGGGAATTCACGGGACTTTTGTAAGCACCCCCCACGGGAATTCACGAGACGTGCATGAGCCACCGTGACTGTTGAAGGTGTCGTGGGACATTGCATGATGCGCAGACACATTAGATAACAGTGTCCAAGAGAAATGTAAAAACGTTATACTCGTACATGACGCACAGGGATCCATCTGGAAAAATTCCGGGGATGCCCGATAACAGCCCCGGTTTTTCGTTCGTTTATTTTTCCGAGTGTTGGTGCGTGATTGAACTGCACGAAGTGTTTGAACGTTTAAGTGGGCCGCGGCCCGGCCCAGCCCATCACATTTTCGAACATTCACGGCCCGGCCCGGCCCGGCCCATCGTTTTTCAAAAAGTCTCGGCCCGGCCCGGCCCGGCCCATCACATGACAGCGAGGCCCATGAGACACGGGCTCTATATGGGCTGGCCCAACAATTTTCATGGGCCGGCCCGTGAATTTGACTGGACACCCCATGGCCCGGCCCATGTCTTATCCCGTACTAAAAGGTGCATGAGTGTACGCTGACGTGATTTTGGTACAATTTTAATTGTTGATTTTTCGAAAAAAAAATATAAAGTTCTCGACCTACTGCTGTTGGTTTTTCGTTATAGTTTCGTATTTTCCCGCCTGGATTTGGAGGGACAGCTGTTTTCGGCCCATGAGACACGCCTAACCAGTACTAGAGTTGCACCCCGGCCTCAAAATTTGGACCCTGGTACCCGACCCGGCTGGGGGGGGTGGACACGGACCCGGACCCGGGTACCCGGGCCCCCGGCTGAGACGGGTACCCGGGTACCCGGGTTATATATACATATTTGCTCCCCCTTTTAGCGTTTTGAGCGGCCTGAACATCTCCTCAGGCGGCATGGTAAGGCGTAATGTGGGAGGTGGGAGGGCATGACTCCATTTCGTCTCTCCCGATGAATCATGCCAATAGAAAGAGGGCAGAGGGCAAGTAGGGGTATTCTCTTCGGCACCGAGGAAAGGCGTGGGGAGTTTCTTGTGTGGGGTGTTGAAACCACCTCTTCGATGCTGGGTTGACTGCTCTACTGCTGCTGCTGGTGCTCTACTGCTGTTGCTGTCGCTGCTCACAGTGTCCTTGGTACCGCCGTAGTACTGCTGTAGATCCCAGGTATTGGTTTCGCGCTCGAATTGTACATGTGAATTAACAGGGGAGGGGGGGGTGACGGGGTTTCAACCACTAGACTACTTCTGTACTAGGCGTAGTAATTGGTGGTAATGAGGCGCGACCTCAAATACCTGCAGTAGTCATATCTGCGATGCATCACGCTGGAAAAATACTCGTGTGCTGAACCAACACGAACGAACATATACAGTCGAGGTCCCTCTATAGTGCGGGTTATATAGTGCGGGTGCCCGGTATAGTGCGGGTGAAATCGCTTGGCACAACTTAGACCCCCCAATAGTGCGTATGCCGCACTATTCGGGGCACCTCTCTATAGTGCGGGTTTGGTACCTCTCAAGGCCCTCAATAGTGCGGGTTTGACGTCACTCCACGTCACCACCCGCCTATTGATGCGGCCAAACCCACACATTTCTCGCCACACACACACATACCCCGACCAACAGCAGTACCACAGGATGCCGTGTGCAGCAGGCGAACTCTGCCAACTTAGCAACCTCACACCAAAAGCCCCCGACGGCCACCAATGCCGAGGAGGATGTGGCGGCAGACTGCACGGTATATGCGGCGAGGTGGAGGAAGGCGAGAACGAAATGAACCGCCTCTGTCCCGCGTGCTTCACCTCCAAACAAGCCTCTACGGCTTCCGCGGGCAAGCGGAAGGCGCAAGATGCAGGCTTAATGCCGAAATACACGGAAGCGGGACGCGGGAAAAGGGCTCCACCCCCCTACGCGGAACTTTCCCAACACTTCGCTCCTCTGGAAAGCTACGCGGCAGGGTGCGGCTTGAGCGAGGCTAGCTACTTACTCAAGAGAGCAAGGATGTTGATGATCGAAGCGCATGCATCGAAGCCATCGCGGCAGGCTGATGTTAGCAGTTTTTTTGACGCGTAGAACAATTAGCCGTCCCTCACGCAGTTACTGCTGTAGTTTGCTGGTATCGGATCGATCTGGGATGTGTCTGATTTTGCATGTGTCTTGCATGGGTCAATTGGTTGCGAGTTTTGCTTTGCCGTGTTTTTGTTCTTTCTGCTTTCAAGCCGCCCAACCTCAAAAACGTAAGTGGTGGCGTTGTGTAGCGTGGAATTGTCTTGGAGAACCTGAGGTAAAGCGTGCGGGAAGTAGGAGTTTTGGGGTCCTTATTTATTTATCTTCTTGAAATGTCCTCGCCCTCTATTTTTCTCCGTGGGTGTCTGGGTCGTGTTAAGGTGTTCCTTTTGTTTCGTGGGCGGACGGGCGTGTTTCGTATTTGGCAAGTTCAGGTTTCATTGTGTAGCCTTGTGGTTGTTTTTGTAATGCACAAGCGGAACGTCAATGTAGAATGGAACAAGGAACAACAACAGGGCTGTGCAAATAATTGCGTAACATGACATGGACCTAAAACCCTGTCATCTATGTACAGCAGTACTCGTATAGGATGTGGTTCTACCGCTGTACAGTGTACAGTATTTGCAACGTGCAGTTCTCTTCTCACCCGCGAACGGACGCAGTTATCTACCCGTCGAGATACTGCTTGTAGTACTCTTCTTCCACCCCTCGCTTGTTACATGCACTACGGTGCCACGCGCATACAGTAACCCTCGTTGTACGCTATGTCTTATGCTGAAACCCAGTGATATCGCGAATAGTGCGCCTACCCGCACTATTCAGGGTTCTGAAAACCTTAATAGTGCGCCTACCCGCACAATAGTGCGCCTACCCGCACTATTCAGGCCCGAATCTATTTAGTGCGGGTGCCCGCTATAGTGCGGGTATTTTCGCCTGTCACATACCCGCACTATAGAGGGATCTCGACTGTACGTGCTTTGGTTCGCTCTTTTTTGGAGAAAAAAAAGGGAAATGGTAATTTGGGGGTATACCCCCTGTTTTTTTCGGCCATTTGGGGGTAGGGTCAAAATGCGCCCGCGGAACGCGCTCCCGCGGGCCCATACAGGCCTCAAACGCCATTCCGAAGCCCTGGCGAGAAGCCCGAAGCCCATGCCAAGCACGCACACACGACTGTTTGTTTTTTTCAGGCACGTCCTTGGGCCTAACGGGATGGCGGCGCACGAGAGAGCAAACGAAGTCCCCCCTTTGACCACATCTTGGGGGGGGATAACCCCACGTACCTACTAAATTTATCTACTCCCCCCAATTGACCACTTTTGTCACCCCGTTTGACCGAAACCATACCCCCTTTTGACCATCTGCGACAGCTTAAAAACGACTACAGCAGTACGTATCCACGTCACCGCCCAACAGCGCGAATAGACCACGGGGCGGAACATCCAGAACTTGCGAGTAGTCGGGATCGTTTGCCTCCCAAGATATAAATCTCGGCACAACTTGGTATACAAATCAAATATTTATGGACGATACGTATAAAGATATCGGCTCTTCTGAGAAAACATGACGGTGATGGGGGAATCAGAACACATACGTGTATGCTCGACTTACATGGGTCGTGAGTTGCTGGGTGCTTGGTGCTTGGTGCTTCGTTCCTGGGTGCTGTGGGTCATGGATGCTCGGTGTTGGGTTGTTGAACGAGAAGGGTCTTTGGGACACGAGCAACATCAGGCGCAACGACGGTCGTTAGTCTTCTTGAGAGGTGCTTTCCTCCTGTCCCCAACATATCCATCCCCGACGGCAGGCTGCTGGTGTGTTTGAGTACGTACAGATCGCCAGGATCACACCCAGCAACCAAGCACCAAGCACCCAGCAACCCACGACCCATACGCCGAGTATACACGTACGAGCTGGGCCAGCCAAGACTCAGCTAGAACAGTCGATCGGCTATGCCCCGCTCAATAAAGCGTGTTTTGACGTGATTTTTTTACACGGTGTTCCTTATGTACCAACCAACCTTATCGATGTCATCCCTTTTTTTTGCCAGGGTATATGACCGATCCAGCAATCAGTAAAAATGAAAAAGTGTTCATAACTAGTCCGAAAAAAAAACGATAAAAAGGGATGACACGGAGTACATTCGCGTGTGTATTTCAAATACGTGGTGAAAAAATCAGTTCGAAGAGTGAAAAATTATGCGGGGCATCGCAGTAAAACTGCCGTTTTCGTAACTACTTGCTTTCAGTATGGAATCGTTTTTTTTGTTAGATCTCTTGATGGGTGATGAATTGGGCAATGAAGCTTACATCGATCGTCTCCTTGTGTTTCAAGCATTGTCTACCACAAATTTCAGCTTGATCGGGAATGACGATTTTTTTAGCTGCCATGTGAAATTAGCGTCGAAATCTGGTAAAAAATCAGAATTTTTACGTAGTTCTTTTGGGTTTTCGCGGATATCTCGGCGAAATCGAGTGGGTTGTTTCAAAAGTTAAGAAAATTTCATACACTTTTTTTTTTGCATCTCCAATGATATGTCAGGATCATCTCTGCCAAATGTCCAAGTCTAACTCGCAAAATTGGCGGCGCTAGAAGCTCACAACAGATGTGGCCAAAGGGGGGACTTCGTTTGCTCCCTCGTGTGCCGCCGTCCCGTTAGGCCCAAGGACGGGCATGAAAAAAAACAAAAAGTTGTGTGCTTGGTATGGGCTTCGGGCATCTCGCCAGGGCGTCGGAATGGCGTTTGAGGCCTGTATGGGCCCGCGGGAGCGCGTTCCGCGAGCGCATTTTGACCCTACCCCCAAATGGTCGTAAACCCAGGGGGTATACCCCCAAATGACCATTTACCCCAAAAAACGTCATCATACAGCAGCAGCAGCACCTGTGCCGGCCGAAGCAACAGTAGGACACACGAGGCCAGGTCGTAGCGTCGCTGTAATACGCTCGGCCTGTCGGTCTAACACTTGAACCCTCTGTACTCGTACTCAATTTCTCGTGTGTCTCCTGCTTCCTCAACGCCGCACGTACCTCGTTCGTATTGTTATTCGGCATATGAAAAAATCTAAACCTGATATATATACGTGTGTCCAACAACCGATATTCTCGTAGCAGTAGGTGCCACCACTACCACTGGTGTACGACATCAACACCAGAGCGTCTCCGTTCCCTCATCAGCAGGAGGGTAGGCCTTACAATACCACCTGCATCATGTCTTAGGGACACGGCCCAAACGTTGCTGTGGTCGAACACATTCTGCCTACTGGTAGATTGGGTTCCGTTCGGTAGAACTCAATAAAACGAAAACCGAAGTCTGTCGTAGTGTCCAAAAACCGATATTCTCCTAGCACAGGTGCCACCACTACTACTGCTGTACGGCATCTACAGCAGAGCTTACCCGCCCCCTCATCAGTGGGAGGGTGGGCCTTACAATGCAACCTCGTCACTGCACGCTCGGCTTGTCGGTCCAACACTTGAACTCGATGCTCCCACGCTTGGGTCTATCGTATTGTTCGTTGTTCGGCATGATGTATTTCTTCTGTACCAGGTATTTCAAAAAAGAAAAACCGTTGTGAAATAAAAATACTGAAAAAAATGCCTCCGGTCATGTGCCTCTAAAAGCACACGCTGCCGCTCCTAGCTCGACCAACTCTGGACGAGTTACAGCGAAACCAGCACGAGAAGACTTCGTTAAAATTTGTGCGTGTACAGAGCCCGACGGGACTGGCGTTGGTGCCGTGTACGATGAGTGCGATGTACGAACGTGGATGTTGACTGTGACACACGCACAGATTAATTATCAATTTTCCACCCTACACGCCCTCATGCAAGCCGCTATCAAGAAGCTTTTTTTTAATTTGAAAAATCAATGAAAAAAAAGGCTCGCGCTTCGCGCTCGCGCGGCTCATTATAAACTCGCGCAGGGGGGGAAATCATTTATTTCCCCGATTCGGGGGGACGAAATAAATAAAAGCAATCATCATAATCATTTCCTTCTACCCTTTTTTTGCTCGCCACGACGCCAAGTCACCAGGAAAATTCTCTGAAGACAATTGCTTGCATCAAACAAATCATGCGACAAACACCCTGCGAAGTAAGAAATGCTGGGAAACCTTCGCCCACACTGCTGCAACAAAAAATACTCCGTAGCACATATAAACAAAACAGATCTCGCTGTAACATCCCAACATCGACCCCGCTGAAAAACCATGGTGTTTGATCTCATTTCCGCAATGACATACAATGGTCTCTCTGCGAACAGCAACATCGACGTTTGCACTTCTGAATTCCGGGAGAAAGTCCATCTCCGCTCATGGTAAAGTAGGCCCGCTTCCGCTGGAAGGGGTATCGTGTGTGTGTCGCGTGTTGTGCGGAGGTAAGGGTATCACTCTGCTCTCTGCCCCTGCCCTGTAGGGGCACAGCAGTGTATGTATACTAGAGCCTGGTATCACTATGGAACTACCCTACATATACCCCCTATAGTGGACAGTATGGGGAAGTAACAAAGAATAAGAACGGGGAAGAGATGCTGAAATTCCTTAAGAACAATGAGATGAAGACTCTGAACGGTAGAGCAAACAAGCCAGAGCCAGAATGGACTAGACAGTGCATACAAAAGGGAGAAAGCTCCGTTCTTGACTTTAAAGTGGTAGAAAACGGAAGTAGTGAGGAAACTGAAATAGATGTATGCGCAGCGGACGTAGGAACTACGGATCACTGCCTAATATGGACAGACAGCCAGCAGACGAGGGTTATCAAAAATACGCGCGGTAGGAAATTGTACAGATGGCAAAGGAAAAACGGGAAGAGTTCCAAGAAGAGATGACTAAAAATGCAGAGCATTTTTCCGATCTGCTGGAAAGCATAGGTACGACAAAGAACAATATAGAGAGAGATAATGCAGGAGCGAGGATAATAGAAGGATGGGAGAAATTGGTGAAGACCACAGCAAGTAAAATAATAGGAAAGCAGTTGATAATATGCAATAGAGCAGTAAAATGGTGGGATGAAGAAGTGAAAGAGGCTATAGGAGTAAGGAGAAAGGCACACGCAAGATACGCATCGAGCAAAACTACGTCAGGATGGGAGGAGTATGGTATTGCTAGAAATAAAGTAAAAAAGGTGGTTGAGAAGAAGAAGAAAGGGGTATGGAAAGACGTAGTTACTAAAACGAATGAAGACTTTGATGGCGGGATGCAGCAGATGTGGGTAGGGATAAAAGGGATACTAGGCAAACAAGCAGGAGAGGCAGATACGGGGATAGCTACATTAAGAGCACAGAACGGTAAAATGGTTAGTAGTTCGAAGGGGAAAAGGGAAGTACTTGTAGAGCATTACCGCAAGCTAGGGACGCCCACAACCAACGAAACGTTCGACAAAGAATTTGAGAAAGATATCAACGCGTGGGCGGAGGCGAACGTAGATGCATCAGAAAGGGAAGACAGTGGTTCAGAAGGGTTACAGGGAGAGTTCACAAGAGAAGAAGTTAAGAAGTGTGTAGCTAAACTTAAGAATAGAAAGGCAGCAGGGGCAGACCAAATAGTTAATGAATTTATGAAGTACGGGGGAGAAGGAATGCTTACCATGATGGTCAAGTTGTATAACTGGATATGGAAAAATGAGTATGCACCTAAGAGATGGAGAGAAGGAGTAGTAGTAAACTTGTTTAAGAAAGGAGACAAGGCTGACCCGGGTAACTATAGGGGAATAACGCTACTAAGCACTGTAGGTAAAACGTTCTGTAAGATTTTGAACGATAGAATGGGAACAATGATGGAGAAGGAAGAAAAAATTAGCAAAGGGCAAGCAGGATTTAGGCCAAACCGTAGCTGCGTCGACCATGTGTACACATTAGGTAAGATAATCCAAGGCAGGAAAGACGCGGGGCTAACAACGTACTGTTTCTTTTTAGATGTACAGAAGGCCTACGATACAGTATGGAGAAATGGGCTGTGGAAAAAGTTGTGGGAAATAGGGATAAGAGGAAAGATGTGGAGAATGATGAAGAAGATGACGGAATGTGCGAGAAGTGCTGTGATGTTGGACGGAGAAATATCGAAGTACGTTGATACCCTACAAGGAGTTGCACAGGGATGTACGCTATCACCTAACCTATTCAAGGTATGTATTAATGACATGATAGTAGCAGTAGAAGCAGCATCGCAGGGAGTCATGGTGGGGGACGATACGGTGTCGGGATTGATGTTCGCGGATGATTTCGTCTGCGTATCAGAAACACCCGAAGGACTGCAGAAACAAATAGAGAAGGCACTAGAGTACACCAGGAAGTGGAGAGTGACCGCGAACGTAAACAAATACGCAGTAGTTGTATGTAACGAAGATAAGGAGAGTCCGGTAACTTGTAAGTGGAAGTGGGGAGAAGATGAATTAACGATCGTAGACCAGTATACGTACCTTGGCGTAGATATCTCAAAGATTGCTCTTGGGATGCACACATAAATAAAATAATAGGCATGGGTAAGGCACACGTAGGCAAGATGGAAGCAGTCCTAACAGACTCGCACCTCGATACTAGGATTAAGAGATGTATACTGATGAATGTGATTGTATCAAAGCTAGAATGTGCAGAAGTATGGGAAGAGAACACGAAGCTCGTAAAACACCTGGAAACAGTACAGATGACAGCAGCTAAAAAAGTATTAGGTTGCTCAAGTACGACGAGTAATACAGTATTGAGAGCAGAACTAGGAATGTACCCACTTAAGACAAATAGAGACGTGCGGAAGTTGAAATGGCAATATAAAGTAAAGAACATGTCAAATAAGAGGTTGCCAGCCATAGCTGATAAAGCTATATGGGAGAAAGTAACCAAAGGGCGAGCTGGAAAAAAGTGGGATAGCGTAGTCGAGAAAGTATGGAAGGATATAGGAAACCAAAAAGAGATGCTGGCCATAGAGAACTTTAGCGGATACAAGACAAAAGTAAAAGAAAGGATAGAAAGAAGGGAAAGGCTAGTGCTAAGAAAGAAGATAGAAGGGGAAGAACACTTAGAGATATACGGGGGGTTGAGAGAAGGAATATGAATGAAAAGGTATCTGCATGGCCCAATGGACTTCGCGAAAAAGCTGAAACTGCGATTTCGTGTAGGGGACCTGGACCTGCCAGAAAGAAGGAGGTATACCAGTAGCCGGGAGGAGGAGGAAGTAGATGCACAGATGTGCCCATGTGGCAAAGCCATAGAGAGTAGAATTCACATAGTGGGAGAATGTGAAAGGTATAAGGAGGAAAGGGATGTGCTAGAGGAGGAGATTATGAAAATAGACGAGTGTGACATAGAGCAGTTTGGTACACTAAATAGTAGCGAGAAAACGATCGCTATCTTAGGAGATAGATGGTGGCCACAGACGGCGAAACAGGAAGGGGATATAAGATTAGCAAAACGTTTCTTTGTAATATATGGAAACAACGTAATGAGCGCCCAAGTGTTGGAGGTGTCTC
This sequence comes from Saccharina japonica, assembly GCA_008828725.1. NCBI lineage: Eukaryota > Phaeophyceae > Laminariales > Laminariaceae > Saccharina > Saccharina japonica. The sequence goes on from MEHQ01003813.1 coordinate 14,747, forward strand.
TATTAGGAGTAGGAACGGTGCTCCGTCTCGAAAGGGATGCGTGGTCAATGGTCAAAAGACTAAGGCAAGCAACAAATGAGTACGCCCCCCCCCCCCAAAGAACAAAAATTTCTGTGAGATGTCGAAAACAAAATCGACCACCCTCGTCGTACCCGATGAACAACCCCATGTGGTACGGTACGGTAGAGGTGCACCATTGTGTTTCCGAGGGTGGTCACTTGAGGACACATATTATATGTTATATGTCCGGAGACGGGCAACCGTTAAGCAGTCAGTCAGTCAGTCAGTCAAGGGCGTCCGTCAAGGCATTTCCATCCCGTCTAGACGGATTGTCCCCTATCCCCGCTAGAAAAACGCCTCATTATCTCGGTGGAAACCCCTTTTTTATGCTGCTGCTGGCTCCAACACAACATCATGAAGGAGCAAGGAGATACGAGGATATTACTGTGTTGCTCGTTGCTCGTGATATACGAAGTATACTGCTGTAGATCTGGACTCCAAACGAGAAAAAAATGGCGGAAAACAAATGGCGGACGGAAATCCCAACAAAAAAATACAGGTTTTCAAAAATTTGGTCAGGCGTTTTCCGAAAAACGGGGATTTTCACTTGGTGTCCCCGGGATATGCCGTCAAGGCACGTCCGTCAATGCACGTCCGTCAAGGCATTTTCCTTGGCCCCGTCCGTCAAGGGGTAACAGTGCCGTCTCCTGACATCTTCGCTTGAGGAGGCTCTATGCCTTTAACCTAAAAAACTAATTTTGGAGGAAAATAAAAAGTGCTCGTACCCGATGAACAACCCCATGGCATATGGCATAATAAGTAAAACACGAAACAAATTGCAACGCAGAAATGAACGACTGACGATTTTGTTAAGGAGCCCGATCGTCAGGAAGCGTTTCAGCCAAAAACTTACTATGATACCTCTATCGCAGCACCCGCCATGCACAGCAGATAGATGTGCCTTTGTGGCGAAGCAATATATAAAACACTTCACACATACTAGTGGAAGAATGTGGACTGTACAACAAGGAGGAACGGGATGTGTTAGAAGAGGAGATGAGGAGAATAGGCGAATGTGACATGGATAGGTTAGGTACACTAGATAGTAGCGAAAAAACGATCGCTATATTAATAGATAGATGGTGGCCACACGCGGCGAAACTGGAAGGGGATTTGCAAAAACGTTTTTTCGTAATATGGAAACAGCGTAATGAGCGCCCAACTGTTGGCGGTGTCTCTATTAGGAGTAGGGACGGTGCTCCGTTTCGAAAGGCATGTGTAGTCAATGGTCAAATGACTAAGGTAAGCAACAAATGAGTACGCCCCCCCCCCCGCCCCTCCCCTCCGTTGCACGCAGAATCCGTCTCATACATCGTGACTACAAAAGCTTGTACCAGGTAACTAACTCTTCAGTTAGGATGGACTACGAAGAAGAGACTTCAGAAGGAGAACATGACGAAACATAAATATTGCGCCGATAGCAGCATCGATCGGCAACACCAAGCTTAGTGGCCCGGGCTGCTCGGGTAGGGGATGAGTCTGAAACGCCACCAGGGTTAAGCGCATATCGTGCAATCTAGTGGTATTTATTTTACTGCTGCACGCTTCTCGTAGACATCAGTTGCTATGATTAAAAAAATCGCACATGTCGTGGTTTTGGTCGATATGCATTCCTTTCACTGCACGGTCCCAAACTGATTTAGTAAATTATGTAAATAACACACACGCATACCGATAGTATAGGACACCTATTTAATAAGAAACAGGCTCACAAGAAATCCAGGCTGAGATTTAAAATATACTTAGGAGTAGAATAACAGAAGCAACTCGAGAGTCGTTATCTTGAAACTATTAATAGTGTAAAAAGCACCCTCTCTCAATTAAGAAACCCAGCCTGGGCCAGCGTTCCTGTTTCTTACCGCATTATTAATAGGTGTTCTGTATACTACGATTCATACTATACATCCATATCCGACGCAAGTCGACGAGGGAAGAAAGTGCTGAAGTCTTCTCGCGATAAAAATACAAGGCACGTACCGTAGTGGGGAGGGGGGAGAAGAGCCTACTTAGTGACCCCGGATCTGAGTTACCACTAAAGAGGGAGAGAGAAAAGAAGGGCCAAGATAATATATGGGACGGACAAAAAAAAACAAAAACAATCCACACACGGCGGCCACACGACACACGTCACAACACCCGTTTATACACACCTGGTACCAGTATGTATTATATATACGTTCGTACATATATACAAATAAGTAGTAAACATAAAAACCAGAGTACGCACGATAAAAATACCCCATACAGATATATAACGACGAAAGGTGGCTTACGCTACTAATAGTAGACACACTCTATCACGTAAACTCGTCGGAACACTATAGTATACCTGATATGCTTATTTCAGACTGTTTCAGTTTAATTTTAATTTATTTTTTCTCCCCCCACAGATATGATAGACGCACACTTCCTGAATTCTACAGCCTCAGACTGTGTCCCCCTCATACGGGATGTACACCCTACACGAGGACATATAAAATCCGTAAGTACGCGCGATCGAAGTATTACACTCAGCTAGCAAAGATGAGCTTCGACGAAATCCTCGAGCTCACAGCTGTTGTTTTTTTTTAAAATTTTTTTAAATATACTAATAATACGTACATATGCCGAAGTATACATATTCTGCTGTGGTTACGTTGATATGTTGTACATAACAATAGTTGGGGATTGTCGTAAAGGACGAAGGGACACACACAGCAGTCCAGTTCAGTTCAGTTCAGTTCTGTTCGGTTCAGTTCAGTCCCAGGTGTGGGTGATCTTGGACCCGGAAATAGATCGGCTCGACGAAATGGCCAAATTACCGCGAAGCAAGAGCTGGTGTGTAATTTATGCCAACACATTCATGGACATGCTCGGGAAACCAAAGTTGGCCCCGATCCGGCGTGTGCCATGTGACACATCGCACGAGTAGCTGGTACCAGGAGACACCACACTTTCACCCCTTGACATATAATACATACCTGGTAGAAATGATTAACTATGCCTTGACTGACACCAACACTATTATCAATAGATTTAAATGTCGAACACTCGGCCCAATAAACTATACCAGGTACCTGGTAGACCCTTTGACAGCCAATGTTTTGCCTTGGTTGGCATGTCTCCTGGCATCTTGGGTCTGGTACCAGGCACTGGGTGCTGAGTAAAATCTGCCAGGTATACCTTATTGGCGCTGTATCAGTGGTGTGCTTCGAGGGAAATGGAAGATGCGGCCCTACACTTTGTTTTCTGCTGTGGGGTAAGAGGCTCCCGACCAGAACAGCCAAACGCACCCCGCACTAACTCCAAGTAGCTTGCACATGGGCACAGTAGTAATCAACAAGGAATAGACACAAACGGTACGGGGCTGACAGCAAGTGATTTGTACGGAGTATAAAATGTAGACTGCGGCACTTCCTCCACGCTACCATTTTGGTATATACTTAGCGGCAGTCTGCAGGCAAACAAACGTGACCCGCTTGTTTGCATTTGTCTTGCGAGATGTATCCATAAGCCATAATAGGTATCCGATCCGGAGATACAGCAACACCGACGAAACATTAAAAGCATGCGGCGAGTACGTACATACCATTGTCATCGTTATTTCTACCAGCAGTACATAGATTTCATTGGCGCTCTCCTTCTGCCCAGCTCCAGTACACGCCCAGTGTCCGTCTCCATTCTTCATCCTAGAGAACACTATTATTATATTATTGTTGATCTCAATACATACTATTAATACGCCATGAAGATGATAGGCATACTACAGGTACTACTCTACAGCGAGCGGCATCCTCGTGCTCGATCTGCTTCCGGTACATGTTACACTCAGCTAGCAAATATGAGCTTCGACGAAATCCTCGAGCTCACAGCTGTTGTTTTTGTTTTTAATTTTTTATACCGGCATACCAGGCTCCCCTTCATCATCGTGAATCACTTAGTCCCGGGGGTGTTACAAGCTGAAACGGGAGAACACAACAGACGGGCGTTGTTGGTCGTATAAACCAGCTACTAAACCAGCTACTACGTACGACTCGCACGTACCTGGTAGCCAGCAGGCAAAATAACGAAGAACATCGTATATAAAACATCAGATCTCTTGAAAGCTGAAGAAAAAACGTCATTAGCCAAACATAGGTACACCTACGCACTTTGAGCCATTTATAGGTACACTGCGTAATGTACACCGGAACAGGCTTCCTGGGCCGCCTGATATCGGGCCTGCGCTCCATTGTACCTATAAATGGCTCAAAGTGCGTACGAAGGTACACCTATTCTCGGCTACCCAATTTGCGTATCACCTATTTTTGGCTTCAACTGTACCTATAAATGGCTCAAACGGTCACTTTTTTGCAACTGAAATATAGACAGACGGCCACACCAGATGCCGGGACTGTCAACCAGCCGACCGTACCTGTCAACCAGCTGACCGTACCTGTCAACACAAACGCCCGACAATACTGCCAAACAGTACGAACGCAAGTGACGCCGGAGACAACACAGGTCACCTAACTAACTGGACGCCCGCGGCTTATTTGGATATAATACCAATCCGCATATACGAAGTTCTTATATTTCTTCGTGAAGCGCAGGTTGTCTCGTGTTCTTATTGCGCCCTACAGTAGTTCTTAACAGAGATATATATCGTACATACAAGTACAGTAGCGGGGGCACGCTTGTGTACTACCAGTATATTACTAGAAGAGCGTATGTAGTGGTGAATTGCTTACTACCGCCGCCACGCCTCATAATGCAGTAGCTAACTCATCGTTTACCCATACGACAATCTCTGGGGCAGTGGTGGCGTGGGCATCATATTGGTTTTAGTGAAGGCGTCATATATTGGTTTTGACATCAATATGTGTGGGTAGGAGGGGTGTCGTACAGGACACGTATGCTTTGATCGTGATACGATTTCTCGCTTGTAGGCAATGCGTGGTAACTCCGGAGTGTCAGTGGTTGTACTGGTACGATTGGCTGTCATATCGAGACAGGATGGGTAGTGTGACGGCGGGTGTACCGGTAGGGGTCCCACTGCTCTTTCGATATATTAATAGATCACTGTCGAGTGTGTGTGTTCTTGAGATTAAATCCGTTCGTTCTACCCGTCGACGTACGATGTCGCCTCTGGGACGGCATACACATACATACATGATACGGTGGCATTCGATTTGTGCTACAGATCCACGCATGTTTCCTTTCTTCTCTGTTTTTTGTTTAACTCGCTTGTCTTCTTTTTATTTGTCCTAGTACTTGTTGTTTCGGTCTGTGTCTCGCGCGTGTGCACCAGGTACACTCGGCGTGTTGTGCCGTCCTATTACCGAAGGCACGCGGTCAGCTTTGTGATATTAGTCGTTTGGGCCACATGCCTTTAAAGGGTGTGCTCGCGATGCGGAGAACAAGAATGACGAGTGTTTTTCATGCGGTTATGCTGCAAGTACAATACGCATACTGTAGTGCAGTATATAGTAGGAGCAACTTCGGTATATATACGTGTACAGCGTAATATCATACGGTTGAGGAAGTCTAAGTCACACAGCCGTTGGCTCTGTCCCGAACAACATTCCATAGCAAACGCGGGTGAATCTCAGTTAGGAAGATAATTTACGGGTATGACGATTGCGAGTTAGATATGTGCCGGGATAATTGCGGCTTGCTTCTTGTTAAATGGCGAGAGGAGTCGGCTTCGTGGTGGTGGTGTGGGCGATCTGGCTCCGCGAGGAACACAGCGAGCCAAACAATAGGGAGGGCCGGGCATTGCAAGCCCTTCGAGCTTTATCATGGTGAGACTATTCGCGTTGTGCCTACACGGCTATATGGCCCACAGCGCAGTGCGTAGTATCCCTACCCACTAGTAACAAGATGGCATACCACCAGTCGAGCATAACGTGATGCCACTTTCTCGACAGAAAACAACCGGCATCATCTGTGATATGAGCACGTCTAGCGTGGCCCTGATGCCCACGCCATCACTGCCCCAGATATTGTGGTATGGGTAAACGATGAGTTAGCTACTGCATTATGAGGCGTGGCGGCGGCAGTAAGCAATTCACCACTACATACACTCTTCTAGTAATATACTGGTAGTACACAAGCGTGCCCCCGCTACTGTGCCTGTATGTACGATATATACCTCTGTTAAGAACTACTGTAGGGCACAATAAGAACACGAGACAACCTGAGCTTCACGAAGAAATATAAGAACTTCGTATATGCGAATTGGTATTAAATAAAAAAAAACCGCGGGCGTCCAGTTAGTTAGGTGACCTGTGTTGTCTCCGGCGTCACTTGCGTTCGTACTGTTTGGCAGTATTGTCGGGCGTTTGTGTTGACAGGTACGGTCAGCTGGTTGACAGGTACGGTCGGCTGGCCCGTCTGTCTATATTTCAGTTGCAAAGAAGTGACCGTTTGAGCCATTTAAAGGTACAGTTGAAGCCAAAAATAGGCGATACGCAAATTGAGTAGCCCATAATAGGTGTGGAACGCACGTTGAGCCATTTATAGGTACAATGGAGCGCAGGCCGGCCCAGGAAGCCTTTCGCGGTGTACATTACGCAGTGTACCTATAAATGGCTCAAAGTGCGTAGGTGTACCTATGTTTGGCTAATGCCCAAAAAGAAACGTACGAATAAATATATACGTACGAAGCCACCGGGCAAATAACCAGACATCAAGTATCACCGACCAGCCCGACGAGTTGATAGTTACAGTACGTATACAGCTACGTATTTATACGTAGCTGTGCAAGGTTCCACATCGGGATTGTGGCTGACTTCAACTCCGGGGGGTGTCCCAAGCTGATTAGGGGGAGAACACAGCAGGCGTTTGTTCCTCGTACCAGCTATTCATACTCATACAGCAGTATGTAGCGTTCGGTCGCCCCGGCAGACTTTCTCGTATATATAATAGTGGCCAGCTACAAGGCTGCTAGCATTGGTACCCGAGTTCAAATCCCACCGCCGTGGTGTGATATTGACTTTATTTGAAAAAAAAAAAAAATTGCTGAGAGCGCCTTCGTGGCGTGTGCAGGCGGACTCCGACGCAAGTCGGCGAGGGAAGAAAGTGCTGAAATCTTCTCGCGATAAAAATGCAAGGCACGTACTCGTAGTGGGGAGGGGGGAGAAGAGCCTACTTTTAGTGACCCCGGATCTGAGTCACGACTAAAGCGGGAGAGAGGAAATAAGGGCGAAGATAATACATGGGATGGACGAAAAATAAATAAATAGCCGGTCGCCCCGGTGGTCTAGCCATGTAGCATTATTAACAACGAATAATACTAAAATAAGGTTGACTTCAGGGGTCGAGTCTCCGTGTGGAGATTTTCGTTCTCAAATGACACCACCTGCTGTCGAAAGCGCCTATCATAATTAAGTGTGGGTAGACACAGTTTGACGAGAGTCGACGAGGGAAGAAAGTGCTGAAGTCCTCTCGCGATAAAAATCAAGCCACGAACCTTAGCGAGGAAGAAGCGAGAAGAGCCCGACTTAGTGACCCCGGATCTGAGTTATGACGACTACGAGTGTTAATGAGGGAGAGATAAAAAGAAGGCGAAGATAAATACACGGGATGGAAAGAAAACGTCCCAGGTATTATTTAGCCAAAGGGTAGAAAGGGTGGTTTAATGTCAACACACAGACACACACCGGGCAAGAACGAAGAACATACAAATTAATATCTTGAAAGCTATTCATAGGTACGTATTATACGAGTACGTAACAAAAAAGTAACCACCGGGCAAGTCACACAGGGCAAGCATCACCAACCAGCCCAAACGAGCTTGTAGTTACTTTTCTATACAGCAGTATATTGCACACCAAGACGAGGTGGTCGATTTGTTTTTTTTCGACATCTCACAGAATATTTTGTTCGTTAGGGGGGGGGGGGGGTTACTAAAACCAAGTGAAAAAAATGAAAATAAGGATAATGTTTTTCACCATTTTCTTATTTCATCATGTGATCACAACGGTTGCAACGGGTTTTTATTTCTCCCTCTGGGGTGGGGGGGTGTTGTTTTTTTTTTTTTCGGCAATGCCCAAAATTTTTTGGTGTTGAGGGGGGGGGGGGGTTACTAAAACCAAGTGAAAAAAATGAAAATAAGGATAATGTTTTTCACCATTTTCTTATTTCATCATGTGATCACAACGGTTGCAACGGTTTTTCATTCCGACCTCTGGGGTTGTGGTGTGTCGTTTTCTCTTTTTTCTGGGCGCCCCTGACCAAGAAGTAAAAGAAGTGTACATATATATGGGTTTCCATACACTTTTTTTTTTCATTAAAAACATAAACGCTGAAATCATTACTAGTATTATTGCTGTATTGTTACTGCTTGTTGTCGTGAGCTGGAGCTATAGATACTATTAATATTAACATCACCAGTACAATAATTATGGTAGTAGTAGACCATACGACAAGGAGAGTATGTGGTGTGCATCATATATACGAGGTAGGCATGTGGTGCCCGGTGGGCGTCCTACCTAGACCGGCTGCTTCTTGGGGAACGTGCGAAGGGGGCGCTCCGTTTTTTGCGGGTGACGTGGGTGTCCGTAACTCTTGGAAGATTCCGAAGATCCGGACCGGTTCGACGATCTGGCGCTTGAAGTTGTGGAGGAGGTGGTAATTCCTGTCGTGCATCACTCGGAGCCACAGCAATAACAGCAGCAGTAGTAGGAGCAGTAGCAGCAACAGCACTAGTAGGGGCAGCGGCAGCAGCAGCAGTGTCGGCTGCTGTCCTTGCGCTTTGTCTACCGCGAGGAGACGATTTGAACTGCCAGAGGCAACGACGACACGGCAAACACACAATAGAAACGGTGCGGGACACAAGTTGTTGGCATTGTTTTGTTCTCACATTAAATGTCCAAAATCGTGTGTGCGTGGTCACAGGACAGGTTCCAAAAACAAAATGGGTTACGTTGATCGCGCTAGGTTTGTTGTTGTATTCAAAACATAAGAAGGGTTCGGGACACGAGTGCACTACATCGATCGCGCTAGGATTGTTGTTGGATACCAGTCACCATCATCACGCCTGCGACGCCGTTGTTTTCGCAACCCCCGAGTCTGTTCGGTCTGCTGTATACGGGTTACGTTTTGTAAAAAAGGGGACGTTTTTGCTGCCATCTATTATTCTTGCCATTATTTTCTCTCTCCCGCCTATTAATAGTCGCAACTCAGATCCGGGGGCACACAACAGGCAACCCCCACCATCACCACAGCTCGTGCTTTTCCTTAGTACTTCAACCCTTTATTTCCTTGTCGAATCCCATGACGCGTCGAATTGCGCCTACCCACGCTAGGCGCTCTCAGCAGTCGATTCCCTTTATCTTTCTTGAAAACAAATCACAAACTCGTATAATACGACGCAGATAGATGTACAGTCAGTAACACATCGTCAAAATGCAGGATATTATATCATACGTTGTAGCCATGATAAGGTACCGTGTCGACGGGTAGAAATGAAAGAACACACACACACCGTGGGCACGACATTCCCAACACGCATCACGCTATATGAAACCAGGTGCACTGAAAGAGAAATAACTAAAAATAAAAATAAAACGTGAACGTGAAGCGTTTCATTGACAGCTTGTACCTACTGCTCCAAGTCGTCAAATCAGGACAACCGGCATATGTACACACACTGCTGTCAGCAAGTGCCGGCAACCTCGAAGCGCTGAGTCATATATATATACACATGCATGTATTTATATATAGTATGTACGAGTATACATATATGACTATGTGCATGCTTATGTGTGTATGTGTTCTTCACATTAAACCTTCCTTTCTACCCGTCGACATCCAGCACACCCAGTGTCCGTGCCGATTCTTCTATCCTAAAAAGGTACCTGGTACCAGTTAATGTGGTCACAAAAATACGACACAGAGATACTTCGCTCAGTGCAGTATGCATGCTACTCGCTAAATAGAGGGAGCAAATCCCAAATTCCAGTCACGTGACTGAACTGTAGCTCAACAGACAGGTACATCGGTACCAGGTAGTACAGAAGTATCACATAATGCATGCACTGCACGCCTTCGGACATCAGATATCTAAATTGTCACCGGGTATTTGGATGTAAACAACAGCAGCGGCAGCAACAGCAACAAGAACAAAAAGTTACAGTGTAACAACGAGAAAAAGAACAAGAGGCACAGGCTCATCAATTCGGTACACTTGTACTACTGCCGTACAACAAGAACACAAACATTATTACTCGTACACTGTGTGAAAACACACACACACACGAAGAGAGAACAAGACAGCAACGTACACAGCAACAGGACGTAGATGACAAAGTAACTGCGGGTTTGGGTACTTGCCAGTACGTCCATAGTCCACATGGTTTGAAGTGACAGCTCCCTGATTTCTCCAGCCTCCAGTTGCTGTAACTGGGCGTCGACATGCTGTTGCAGCCGTTCCCTCGTAGTCAGGAGCGGAAACGACACCGACGGCGGCCCCGATCGCGATGCTCGAGGCGCACTTCCTCCCCCCCGAGAAGCGTCATCCTCCTGCTCAGCGTCAGCATCCATATCACTGCTGCTATTTCCTCTCTTGGACTCCTCGGCCATTACGTTTCTCTTTGCCCAAGGGACACAAGACAGCCTCGATACCGAACGACACCGTTCGTAGGTGCCGAGGTATGATTATGCCTGCCTGTGCTTGCCGAAACACACAGCAGTTCAGTCCCGACGCCACGTAATGAGGAGACTGCTGTGTGAAACTCCCGGATCGTAGAGAGGGGGGGTGTGGGCCCTTGGCTTATTCGTGCGATGACGAGGAGAGCGATTTCACATATATGTATATATATATATATACGAGTACCCTCCTCGAGCTGCGACGACGCTCGGGCGTTCGTGTCGATGAGGAATGAATACACTGTGTGTGTGTGTGTTCTTCACATTAAACCTTCCTTTCTACCCGTCGACATCCAGCACACCTGGTAAGGACTGGCTATTTTTGTTTTTACGTATTTATTTGTAAGGAACTATGTTGGTTGATGGCTATGGGGTACATATGACCCTCCACAAAAACCCTCCACACCCTCCGCAAAAGGGTCATACCAGTCATACCCCATGGGTTGACGGCACTCTTGACCCTAGACGGGGAGCCGTCAAGGAACTCCCCAGCACTAAAATTAGTATGATATACCACGGGTAAAACACGTTGTGTGTGTTCTTCACATTAAACCTTCCTTTCTACCCGTCGACATCTGGGTTGACGGCACTCTTGACCCTAGACGGGGAGCCGTCAAGGAACTCCCCAGCACTAAAATTAGTATGATATACCACGGGTAAAACACTGTTGTTGTGTGTTCTTCACATTAAACCTTCCTTTCTACCCGTCGACAACCAATTTGTCGACGGGTAGAAAGGAAGGTTTAATGTGAAGAACACACACACACCCAGTGTCTGTGCTGATTCTTCATCCTAAAAAGGCACTGTTATAAGGGTTAGATTGGGTAGGTGATAGGTTAACCTTTTACCAGTAGCTTAACACATGGCATTAACAGACTAATGCCTAAACACATGGCATCGACGGCAGGACATGGGTTGTAGTGGTCGTGATTTCGAATCTCACGACCACCACGAAAAACGCTTTTTAAAGAAAAGCGAATTTCCTCATGTCAATAATCTGAAAACACTTCTGGATCCCCATAAACAGGAACCGCGTGCTAGTCACACGCACGCGTCGACCCGTATATCCGGTCCGTTCCAGGGGGGAGTGTTATAAGGCTTAGATCGGGTAGGCGATCGGTTAACCCTTCACCAGTAGCCCAACGGACTAATGCCTTAACAGTACCCGTTCTGTGGTCACAAAACTACGACACAGAGATACTACGCTCAGTGCACAGTAAGCAGAGCTGCCATACACGACAGGCAAGACCTACCCTGCTAGCAATCCAGGTGCATGAAAGAGAAAAAAACAGAAAAAAGAGAAAAAGCGGAAAGGAAAAAAAATAGAGTGTTCCCAAATACTTTTTAGAAAAATACTTCTCTAAAAATTGCCCCGCGGTAAAAATTAGCGGTATTTTTCTGAAAAAACGACCGGAAAATACTTTTCAGAAGTAACGATTTGGCCGGAGTTTGCGGTACTTTTTGTGCTCTCTGTTCATTGGCGTACAACGTACCGAGATTTCACCCGACGCACTGGGTCTCATCGACACCACCGAGAGCCGTACCTTGCACAGCCGACAAGAGCGCTGCTACTCGCAACACGGCAACTAACCGCGGAGCGCACCGAGGCTCAAAATGTGTAGGCTGGAGTATGGCACGGACGAGTGGCGTTGGGCTGTCACAGCGGGCCGCTGCTGCGGCACCCGCCCACTTGATGTCGTCGTGGAAGGTGCCTCGATCAGAAATTGGTACTCGTACGTGCCGCCCGTATACCTCCCCATGATACAGCATGAAAAGTCTTGTGTACCATCTCCGTAACACGACCGTGGTGGCGGCAGCACAGCAGCTGAAGCTACAGCTGCAGCAGCAGCAGCAGCAGCAGCAGCGGCGGCGGCGGCGGCGCGGCGGGGGCGGGCGCGGAGGCGAATGCGCCGCTGTGCGAGGGGGTCGGGCGCGCTTGAATCGTAGCGTTGGCACTCGTAGGCTCGAGCAGCAGCACAATAGTAAGAAAAAAAGCCATTCCCATGATTGAAAGTAGCAAAAACGGAAACTGCTCGCTGCTGCTGCTGCTGCTGCTGCTGCTGCTGCTGACCCTAGCCACCCCTAGGAGAGTACGAGTAGCTGCTGCTAACTGTGCTGCTGCTTCTGCTTGCTGTCTGGGTATACAGCGGCTGCCGCCGATGCTGGGTTGCGGCTGCTGTTGATATATGCCCTGCTTGTATTCGTTGCTGTTTTTGCTATAGGATGCACCTGGTACCACGAGGCTTTTGTACACACGTTCGTACTGCTGTGCTGGTATACGAATTTTTGTTTCTTCGTTTTTGTCTCCCCGTGCTCACCCGCTTCCCTGTTCCATACGGCACGAAGGGTTTGCAAAGTCGTTTTTGGGTTTGCTTTTGCGCAAACACTAAGAAATCGTGAGGGAAAGGAAATTCACTTTTTTTAGCGTCCAGAAAAATATTTTCTGAAAAGAGTTTTGCGCGAACACTCTAATAATACAAGAAAACACAATAAAGCAAATCAACAAACAATCATACAACCAAACAAAAACACGACAAAAAAAGAAAGAAAGTGTCGTGCTTCTCCCAGAGGAGATGCGACAGACAATAAAATCAAATGAAATGAAACGAAATGAAATGAAATGAAAAACAACGCAAGCAGAGCAAGACTGAGAACGACAGGAAAGCTTACACTTTTTTGTTTTTTCCATCCCATTCATTATCTTCGCACATCCGTCTTTCTCCCTCAGATCCCTCACTAGTCGTAACTCAGATCCGGGGTTCACAAAGTAGGCTCCTCTCCCTCCTCCCCCACTAAGGTTCTTGCCTTGGTTTTTATCGCGAGAAGACTTCAGCACTTTCTTCCCTCGTCAACTTTCGTCGAATTTTGCTTACCCACGCTATGATATGCGCTCTCGACAGTCGGTGTCATTTGAGAATAAAAACCTCCATGGGGAGAATCGAACCCTCGACATCCGGCCCGACAGGCTTCGTGGCTACCAGTTAGACCACCGGGGCGACACTACAGCAGTACCACTCTGTCCCTTAATGTATGGAACGTTTGTATAGTATTGTTTAATATAAATGGCCTTTATATGACAAAGTATAATTGTGATTTTTTGCCCGGCGGCGCGTTGTCGCGCCTCGCCCTCTCGGCCGGTCTCGCCGGCGCCGGGCTCGGCCGGCCGGGGAGCGCGCCCCCCGGGCCTCGCCGTCGACCGCGGCCCGTGGCCCGCGCGGGGCGCTCGCGGAGCCGAACAAATAGAGTCGGTTTCACGGGGTACCCCGTCCCACTCGGCCGAGCCGAGCAGGGCAACGTGAAACCCGCTTTGCGAATTCGTGCGCAAAAGTTGCTTTGAAAAATATCCTGCGTACTCGTGGAAATGCCCCGCCTTCGCCACAGCAGTCTGTAGCCCTATGAATAACGAGCAGTCGTGGTTGTTTCAGCCTGCGTATTGACTGTTGTTGTTGTTGTTCATGCCGGATTTTGAAGAGAGCATGCAGCAAGAGCACACACTCGCGTGACAAAGAAGGAAGAATCGATTGGACGACACATCGAACAAGCTCTTGCTGCATGTGCCCTCTTCGAAACCCATCAAGGCTGAAGGGATCGTGATTGTAATACAAGAAAACACAATAAAGCAAATCAACAAACAATCAGACAACCAAACAAAAGCATGACAAAAAAGAAAGAAAGCCTCGTGCTTCTCCCAGAGGAGATGCGACAGACAATAAAACCAAATGAAATGAAACGAAATGAAATGAAATGGAAAACAACGCAAGCAGAGCAAGACTGAGAACGACAGGAAAGCTTACACTACAGCAGTACCACTCTGTCCCTTAATGTATGGAACGTTTGTATAGTATTGTTTAATATATATGGCCTTTATATAACAAACTATAATAGTGTTTTCTTTGCCCGGCGGCGCGTTTTCGCGCCTCGCCCTCCCGGCCGAACTCGCCGGCGCCGGGCCCGACCCGCGGGGGGGCGGGGAGCGCGCCCCCCGGGCCTCGCCCTCGACCGCGGCCCGTGGCCCGCGCGGGGCGCTCGCGAAGCCGAAAAAATAGAGTCGGTTTCGCGGGGCACCTCGTCCCACTCGGCCGAGCCTACCAGGGCAACGTGAAACCCGCTTCATCTGTGAAAAACGCCCCGCCTTTGCCACACCCTGTAGCCTGTAGCCCTATACTTAACGGACAATCACGATCCCTTCAGCCTTGATGGGTTTCGAAGAGGGCACATGCAGCAAGAGCACACGCGCACGCCACAACAAGGAGGGCATCGATCGGACGACACGTCGACCATACTTCGAACATGCGCTCATACAACAGCAGCACAGCGTGACACCGTTGGGGCATATCGGTCATTGTGCAGCAGGGTGGCCTGATGTATGTGTGTTTCATGGCATACTGCTACATCACCAGGTCTGCGTGGATACGTACGTGTTTATCTCCCCGCGCAACACTGGTTTCCGTTCGCACACACTGTGCTGCTGTAGTACTCGTGGACTATACCTTTCGAAATACAACAAGCACGTACGTGTTTCAGTATACCAGGTACGTATCATGCATACTCTTCGTACGTACCAGGTCGTGATACAGCAGCGAGAACAGCAGCAGTACCCGTGATCCTACGCTGCTGCTGCTTGCTGCTGTGTAGTATCATACGTCTACACACAGGACGTGGGGCTCGCGTGCTGGTTCATCACATGTCTGTGGGTGCTCGAAACGGTCGCACTCTTTCGTATATACGATGCTCGGATTTTTTCAAGTACCACGCTGTTCGGAAAAAAATGTCAAGTTCCAAACGTTCTTTACCAACTATTTCCGGCGACGTGAAACCCGCTTTACGAATTATGTGCGCTTTGAAAAAATAACCTCCGCACTCGCGGAAAACG
The DNA here is from genome assembly GCA_008828725.1 of Saccharina japonica. Classification (NCBI taxonomy): domain Eukaryota; class Phaeophyceae; order Laminariales; family Laminariaceae; genus Saccharina; species Saccharina japonica. Next base: position 30,291 of record MEHQ01003813.1, read on the forward strand.
CCCCCCCTTCGGCACACACTGTAGCCGTATGAATAACGAGCAATTACGATTATTTCAGCCTGCATAGATTTCGAAGAGGGCACATGCAGCAACAGAGCACACGCGCACGCCACAAGGAGGGCATCGATCGGACGGCACGTCGAGCATATACTTCGGACATGCGCTCAAACAACAGCAGCAGCGTGACGCCGTTGAGGCCTATCTGTTATTGTGCAGCAGGGTGGCCTGATGTGTGTATCACGGCATACTGCTACATCACCAGATCTGCATGCGGATACGTACGCTTTTATCTCCCCGCGCAAACTCGTTTCCGTACGCGCTGCTGTACCCGTAGAATATACTTTTCGAAAATACAAGCACGCGTGCGTTCGTGTTGAAATATACCAGAGTTAGGTACGTATCATGCATACTCTTCGTACGTCCCAGGTCGTGACACAGCAGCGACAGCAGCAGCAGTGCTCTCGTAGTCCTACGGTGCTGCTGCTTGCTGCTGTATAGCATCATACGTTTACACACAGGACGTGGGGCTCGGTGCTGGTGCAGCACAGCACAGGTCTGTGGGTGCACGAAACGATCGCACTTTTTCTTATCATACATACGATGCTCGTATTTTTTTAATTACCACCACTCTGTTCCGAAATGTAAGAACCTTTTATATATTTACATTAATATCCAAACGTTCTTTACATTTCCGGCCAGAATGATAAGGCCAGATACGCACAACACTCTGATACGTACCTGCATGGCTGGTACATTTCTACGAGCCAAACTATGATACACCAACAATGGCAGCGGCAGTACAGCACCAATATGACAGCAGTGTTGCTGCTTGCTGTTTTTTTTTGTGAGTTTGCACCGGCAGCGACTCGCGTGTGCTCGTGAGCCACGCGCTAGGGGCTCGCGTACCCTCTTGCTTCGTTCCCTCGTTTTTTGCGATTTTCGTGTCTCTCTTCTGACACGATCGGATATCGGGTATTTTTCATGATTATCTGGTTTCTGTTATTGCTTTTGGTCAACTTGGTGAACGGCGGTTTTTTCTTATCAAATCACGCAAAACACGACGGCACGTGTCATATCGAGATAATATATTATACAAGTGATTTTTAGATTTGGTATACACACGTATCATGGGTTTGTTGGTATAGCATTTTACTGTAAGTAGGTATTAATAGTCTGCGTACGATCTTCGACAAAAGTATAACTTAGCAGCTATTATTGCTGCTTGCTGTATGTATAGTGTGCGTACACAAGAAGAATAGTGACTGCTGCAGCTGTACATTGTTTTTACCGCTGTTGGTGCTGCTGGATACTGGTGTATATTTACTGCTGGTGCACATATTGTTATGATATGCATAAAGTGGCATTTTGCATACAGCAACCAACTGCAGCAGCAGTAGTAACAGTGGAGCTGCTTGCTGTGTTGGCAATGCTTGATGTATGCCAAATACAGCAGATATAGTATAGGAGTGTCTTGCTGCTGCTTGCTGTAGGTACAAGAAGTGCCGCCTGCTGCACTGCTTGCTTTTGCTACTGCTGTTAAACAAAACTGTTTGTTGTGCTTTCCGCTCCTATTGTACTATAACTGTGCTTGCTGTAGGTACATGTATACGTACTGTTTGCTTGCTGGGGTACTTAAAAATATTATCAATCCTACGAGTATTGCGAAAACATACAAACACGAACCGTGACAAAAAACAACTGGCACTTTCGCGAATCCTGGCATTGGTCACAAATTACTACAGCACTCGTACATACAATGTTTGCTACTTCTTACTGCTACTACTGTACACAGGGCTTGCTGTACGTATACGTATACGCTGTTTGCTGTGGCACCTAAGTACTGTCATTCCTCACGAACAAAAACAAATTATTAAATCGCGACGAAAAAAACTGACACTTTCGCGAATCTTGACATTTTTGGTTTTACAAACTTCAGCAACATCGACGTCACGATTCGCGAGAAAAAAAAAGTTTTTGTCTGGTGATATATGACCCCAATTTATGGAATCATGTTGCGTTTGTTATGAAGAATCCCTCAATGACGACTACGAGTACCGCTATTATTGGCGAGTGACCGCAATTAATGACGAGTGATAGTTTTGTCCCTGTCGCATGCTCCCTGTCGCATTCCAGCTTGCGTCACCCCACGGGGACCACCCCACTCCCCGAAGGGGAGCCTTGCATGTATAGTTATGCTTGTAAAATTTTCGCACTTTTCGCAACTTTTTTCTTCGTACGAGCACTTTTCGGCAAAACGCTAAGGACCCCGACACGGGAGGCCCGGCCGGACACATTGGTCGAGGTTTGGGCTCGATCCGAGCTCTGTGGCTCGCGTGGCGGGCGCTCAAAGTTTTTTTTCCCGCGGGAGTGGATAAGACGATTTCCCTCGTTTCTCTGCGTGAGCCTTTTTTTTGTACGTACGTGCCAGTAAATAATAATCTTGTGTTTTGAGATTTTGACAGTTTTTTTGCTCTCTCACATGCACACAGGCCAGAAACATGTACCAGATAGACAACAGACAACATGCACAGAGCACGGCGTTACGGCGTTGCCGCCCACACCAGTAGGGAACATCGTGCGTGAGAGGCACATCCATCTGAGCTGTACTGCTGCTGCTGTGGGTAGTTGTTATATCGAAGGCGGCTGTCCGTAGCCCGCCACCTATCTTCCATTCTTTGCTGTGGTGCTGTGTGTTTATGACATATCCAGGGTCACTTTGGACTGAAATGTTAGGACCGTGTTTATCACGTGTGAGCACGTACGGCAACTGCTGTTATGATATTTCTGATGTTGCGGGTTTTTTGCCCCAAGCACACCACCAAAATTTTAGACATCAGATAACATGCAGAGAGAACACAAACAACAACACGTTACAACCCCGCCCAGCAGCACAAGCATCAGCAGGCAACATCACGCGCATGTGGCAGGTCCGCGGTGTACTGCTGTGGCTCCAGCAGTACTTGCTTTATCGGAGACCATGATCCGTCATCGGTCATCTCTACCTCTCTTCTTCTGCTGCGCTGCTGCTACTGCTGCTGTGCATGCGTATGTGCGATGTGTCACGCAATCAATGGTGTGCACACGCACGCCAGTACAAACAAAATACTTTGGCTCTTTGGTAATATGGTCAAATGATTGAGATGCCCGGTTTTTCGTTTGAAGTCGTGAGTTCGAGACTCTCGTTCATGTATTTTCCCTTTTTTTTCCACTTTAGTTTGTTTTTTGTTTGTATTATGTACGTGTGTAACCCAGCGACACCACAGACAGCACACACGAGCAGTGTAGAGCAAGAAACAGCAAGCGCGTGTGGTATAGTTTTGTTCGCCCTGTATTGCTGTGGGGTCCTACTATACCTACTGTATTTTTTTTATTTTATCGGACCCTGCGATCTGTTTTTATACAAGGGGTAGTCCGTGGTCACAGGACAGGCTCCAAAAAGCTCTTTTTTTTTTTCTTTTTCTTTTTTTTCTTTTTTTGTCCATCCCATTTATTATCTTCGCCCTTCCTTTCTCTCTCCTCCCTAGTCGTAACTCAGATCCGGGGTCACAAAGTAGGCTCCTCTCCCTCCTCCCCCACTACGGTTCTTGCCTTGCATTTTTATCGCGAGAAGACTTCAGCCTTTCCTTCCCTCGTCGACTCGCATCGAATTGTGCCTACCCACGCTACTATTAATTGGCGCTCTCAGCAGTTGATTCCGTTTTTAATTTATTTTTGCAAATAAACTCAAAAGTCCGACCCACGTGAGATTCGAACTCCAGACATCAACGTTCAGAAGCGTTCGAGGTTACCTCTAGACCATCGGGGCGACCGCTCTGGAGTGGAAGAATACCCCAGGGAAAAATAATACACTAAATACAAAGATACAAAGTACAACGGAGTACTTATGCTGGGGGTCGCTGCTGTTGCGTAGTACATGCATGCTGCCACAGGTCCAACAACATACTGCTCGCTGGTGCTGCTGCCGCTAACTGTGCAGCAGATTGTTAAGGCATTAGTCCGTTGGGCTACAGGTAAAAGGTTAACCGATCGCCTACCCGAACTAAGCCTTATAACACTCTCCAACTTTCTCCGTTTTAGACTAGTCCTGCCGACGACGCCATTTGTTAAGGTCTTAGTCCGTTGGGCTATACTGGTAAAAGGTTAACCAATCGCCTACCCGAACTAAGCCTTATAACACTCTCCCCCCCTGGACCGGCGGGATATTCAGGACAGACCGGATATACGGGTCGTCGTGTCAAAGCCAATTGGCCTCGCGGTTCCAATGTTATGGGGACCCAGAGAGAGTATTTTTCAGGTTCATGACATGAGGAAATTCACTTTTCTTTAAAAAGTGTTTTCATGGTGGAGGTGAGATTCGAACTCACGGCCAGCAACTCATGTTCTGCCGACGTCGCCATTTGTTAAGGTCTTAGTCCGTTGGGCTATACTGGTAAAAGGTTAACCAATCGCCTACCCGAACTAAGCCTTATAACAAGATCCACAGTCGATATAGGGTAAGGCGCTGCATACACTTACACACTACTGGATACCTTTCGAATCTCGTCATCTCGGGCGTCGTTCGAACAGTGGGTTAGGGGATAACAATGCACGGTGCACCTTTTCACCCCGCATACCAAAAGGTCAAGTCATTTTCGGCCCGCAGACAAAGAGCAAGTAAACTTCTATCCCCCACTAAAACCAGTCATTTTCGGCCCTGACAAAAAAAGTACGTCAATTTCGACCCTCCGCACCAAAACCAGGCCAATTTCGAACCCAACAAAAAAAACAGGTCATGTTTGATCCCCAACATAAAACCAAGATAGTTTCGACCCTAACACTGAAATCGAGTCAATTTCGACCCCCTTCTAGAACCAAGTCAACTGTGGTGCCCCTACACACAACAAAGACATACATAAACACACTGACAAACATGATATAATGTCTGGCGGAATCGTTAGGAAAATCTATTAAAAATATGCAGTCAATAGTAAGGGTTCCACACTATCTCCTAGTATTTTTATCCCCAAAAGTGCGCAGGTCATCTGATACAGTTCTAAAAAATAGTATGCATGTACCCTGCATGTACGGTAAAATGTGCAGATAATTCATAACGCCGGACTATCTATGCATGCGTAGGATACAATATCGAATTCTGTATGGTTTTCAATTCGTTCTTGCGCCACTCCCCTATAGGCACGTCCCGGAGGGCAACCTTGTATTTATTATATTTATAAAAATTAAACGGTCTTGATATGTAGGGTCATTATATATTCGTACACTTGGTACGAGTACCAAGCAGGAAAGAGACGGCAAACAGAGTAGGTGCCAGACCGACTAGCTGGTAGAACCTGCCTGTACTACGGGCACAAACCTGCCTCGGCTGGCCTTTGGTGGCTGTCCTTTCCTGTCGTTCTCAGTCTTGCTATGTTGGCGCTGTTTCGGTCCATTTCATTTCATTTTCTTTCATTTCATTTGGTTTTTTATTGGAGGTGGCATCTCCTCTGGGAGAAGCACGACACTTTCTTTCTTTTTTTGTCATGCTTTTTATTTGGTTGCTTGATTGTTGATTTGCTTCAGTATATTTACTTTTTATTATTTTTTCTTTTCGCGTTTTTCTTTTTTTCTCTTTTTTTCTCTTGCATGCACCTGGATTGCTAGCAGGGTAGGTCTTGCCTGTCGTATATGGCGTTGCATTGTCTGCTCTGCTTACTGCACTGAGTGTAGTATCTCTGTGTCGTAGTTTTGTGACCACAGAACTGGTACCTTTTTAGGATGAAGAATCGGCACGGACACTGGGTGTGCTGGATGTCGACGGGTAGAAAGGAAGGTTTAATGTGAAGAACACACACACACACGAGTACTACCTGGTAGACCCTTCAACCCTTTCAGAACTACAAAACTTACGTATCCCACACTAAATCTTACCGGTACGTAGTATTTTTGCATTTTTGCCCTAAAAATCTGGGTGCTTGAGAACCGGTCCGTTTTTGCGGACAAACTACTTGGAATTAGTGTGGTCACAGCTGACATCATTTTTGTTTATTACATGGTATACGTAAATCATAATTTTAATTTTGATGATTCGAGTTAGGATCGGTAGGATGGACAACCGGAAAGACCAGCCACCACAGCTGCTCGGGACGAAAGGACGTGATGGTATGTACAATATAGCATGTTATACGTATTTGTGTATTATAACTATTAATATGTAACTGCAGCAATATATATATATATATATCTTATATGTACAGGCACAATTTGACGAACGTCGGCGAGGAAAGAAAGCGTTGAAATGATTTCGCGATGAAAAGCAAGGCACGTACATACCGCCGTAGTGGGGAGGGAAGAGAAGAGTCGAGTCTGAGTTACGACTAAGAGGGAGAGCAAATAAGGACGAAGACAATACCGCCGTACAAACATGGGATGGAAAAAAAGAAGAGTACGTAATTTGTCCCAAAAAACTTAAACCTCTGTATCATACACGCTTTGTACCAACCAAGTGCTATAAATACTGGTACAGCAGTAAATGTATGCCCTAGAATCGCGCGACGAAGTACTTGGATTTAGTGTTTGGTGATTTTTTCTTCAAGGTGGGTGGTGGCACGGTCAGGCAGGATATTTATTTCGACTATTCATATAATTGACATGATATGAATTATCATTTTATTACTCGTATTATTATTTTATTTTTTCCCATCGAAATTTATTATCTTCGCACTTCCGTCTTGCTCCCTCTCTAGTCGTAACTCAGATCCGGGGTTACAAAGTAGGTTCCTCTCCCTCCTCCCCCACTACGGTTCTTGCCTTGATTTTTTATCGCGCAGAGGGTTCAGCCTTCCCAACGCTCGTCGATTTTCACCGAATTTTGCTAACTCACGCGCTCGCGCTTTCCGCTATTCAAGATATTTTTTGCGAGAAAAAGTCCCTACGAGCATGCACTCGGCGGGGCTCGAACTCGCGATCTCGATGCTAACCGGCTTCGTGGTTACCTGCTATAGCCCACTGGGGCGACCGGCTTAGCAAATTATGGCTGGCTGTGAAAAGCAGCCGATTCATCCGATTCAGTCATACTGGTACGATCTAGTCGCCACCAGAATCGCGAATTGGTGACGACTATTTCGCTATTCGTAGTCATACCGTCTGTCACCGTCACCGGTGATAGCCTGTGATATGCAACCCTCTCACCAGCCTGGGAGGTGGGCGATTGGGCTCGCTCGCCCGGCTCCCTTCAATCGTTCTTTCGATCTCACTCGAAATTCGAGCGAACAAATTAATCGACAAAAACGACTGCTTGTCGTTTTCGCCGAAATCGATACAAATCCGATTGAACTTTCGATGCGATTTGCAGGCGGCCCTGCGGAAGTTTCATTACGAATAATTTCCCTAGGGTTGGCACAGGCCCTACACGGGCTTACTTTGTTTGTGTGCATACGAAACACTCTAAAATTCAGCCAAAAATAATAGTTAAGAGGACAGTCAACAAATCAATGAACAGAAAATTCATTATTAGTTGTTAATATTAATAGTGTCGGATGTCGAAACAGATAACATTTCGATACGACAAGCCCAAAAAACCTTCGATAACCATAATGATAACGTTACCGTATCAAAACACCAAAAAGTCGGTAAACGATATGATAACGATAATGGAGGCGAAGAAGGATAGTAAATGCTTGACTTTTCCTGCAGTGGGGGGGGAAATGAGTGGGAGGATTTATTGCTGTAGGATCTTGTCGGCCGGTCGTCACGAAACATTTTCAGGTATGAGGTGTGTCGATCATTTGATGAAGAAGGGAAACATAGATATGTAGCAGGTACAATATTTGGGTGGACGGTGGTAGTGCGTATTCTATTGAGTACACGGAGGGGAGGAGAATCGGTTGGAGGAGATTGGTGGTATTCGACAAATTGGGTCAGCTTTTTCATTCTGAATGAATAATGTCCTACAAGGCAAATACTATAATAATAATGGAGGCGAAGATCGACGCATAAAGCCCGCAAATTCCACCAGCCCATTTCACATACCAGGTACTTTATTTAGTTGTTGCGTAATCAACACGATACCCTGAATTACTCGCGTCTCAAGCCTCAACGTCTGCACCACCAGTAGTTGCGTAGGTCCTGCCGCTCTTCGGCGTACACAGTGATGGTTGCCGTGGTATATATACTGGTTAAGGCACTTATTAATAGTAATAAACAAGAAACCTGGCCTAGGCTGGATATCCTATTTGAGAACGAGTGCGGTATACTGTAATTTCAGTATGTAACGACTCCCGAATGTCCTATTTTCTTGTTAATCTCAGCCTGCCTTCCTTAGTGCTCGTTTGCTTACGAGGTGGCCCGTACTGCTGTATACCAGGTGTATACCAGGTATTATGTGTTTAATATGGCATCTCAAAACTACTGTAGGTAATTATATGGTGTTATGCGTACGTCCTGCTATGATACTGGTATACTGGTGTTGGTTGCTGTTTCCCCTGTCCCTGAGGGAGGCGTAATGCCCTGTATGGTTAAATCATAAAGATATCGTTTGTTGTTTTGTCGTTATCGTTATCGAATTATCGAAACACCTTCGAGACGATATTTCCGCATCGTCATCGAACATCAATATCGAAACGCTAATCATCACGACAAGCGCTCTTGTTTCTTCGCTTCATCTTCGCTTCATCCCCTTATTTTTGCCACTTCTCTACTTACTTCTTCTCCACGCCCTTCCCGCTATTTTTACTCATTTTCTTTCGGTGATCTATCTTTCAAGGAATATCCTACCGTATAGGTTTCTGGCGAGTGTATGCCACAGAGTTTTTTTCCCTCTAGAACAGCCGAGTTTCCTAAGTGATACTTCAATGCCTTTCCGATGAGAATGCTTTAACGACAATATCTTGTATTGCTTTTCAAGAGATGCGGTTACCTTATAATCGAAATTGAATCTGCTCAGAGTAGAATATTTGAAGTTCAAGATAGGAATCGATTCCCCTAACAAAATCGAGTTGAGGGTGTATACGTAGGCTCGTCAAAAAGAGGATATAAGAAACTTGCCACTTAGAGGACATAAACACCATTCATTTGGAACCGTCCAAATTTCGAGACTGCCGATTTCGATTGATCCACTCTTCACCAAAGTATGCTTGTTCATCGTATCATGGCTGTTCCCCCGTCGCCTCACGAACTGCGACGCCCCCTCCTAGTCCATCTTCCCCTTCCCCCCCTCCCCTGTCTCATATGCTAGCTATTGTACGCGCCTGACTTGCCCCCACTCTGACAGGGAGCCTCAATAGCTGAATTCCCATTCAGAGTCCGCGTTTTCAGCCTTTCTATCCCCTTTCTTTCCCCTACACGTCTCACCTCGCCCCCTGCCTTAGCTTCCGACTCGGCTCCCCTGTCTTTCCCACCAGCACACCCTGGAAACCCAGAGTCAACTCTCCATATTCGACCTCACGTACCACACAATCGCCTGCGACGTCCATTCCCCTCTCTGTGGATCACCCACGTATGGGCTCCCATCCCCGCCAGCCCCGTTGCTTCTCCTATCTTCCCCAAATGCAGTGCAAACTCTTCCGTATCAGTTCCGCCACTGCTTCATTTCTCTGCGATTTCCATTCTCCCCCACCTTCTCCAGCCCACTGCTTACGGAGTACGTCGCCGGTCTTTTCACCAGCACCCCCCCCCTCCCTACTCCTGTAGGCCATCAGTGGGGCAATCTCCCGCCTACGATAATGCTCCGGTAGTATTCGAACAACTTCACCAACAAGTCCACGACATTCCCCTCCACCCCTCGCTTTATGCTCATCATCACCACCCCTTTTCTGTCTTGGTCCTTCGCTGTCCTTGAAGTGTACGGCCACAGCGTCCGCCGTCCTTCTTCTCTCCGGCCCCAGCCACGTCTTTCTCGAAGAAGGATATGTCCTCCCTCCTCAAGAAGTAAACCTGGAACATCCTCCTCCCCTACCCTGAAAACACTTGTGGTTCCGTCAGCAACAGCTGGCACGACAAGGCCAAGCTTTTCCAGGCTATCCTTCCCCCCACATCCCTTTAGTACCCGGTGTGCACCATCTACCAACGCACACAAGTCGACCCCCCCCGACACCCATTTCCTATGCTCTCCTCCACCCCCTGATCATTTACCACGCTAGCGGTCTCCTCACCCGCGTCTGGTTCTCCGCCTCCACGTGCGCCCTCTTGGTTTCTTTCTCGATGCCTTAATCCTTAATAGCTGCAGCGGCGGTGGCAGCCCCACTACGGGTAATTGTTTTCACTGCTATCATCGTCCCCGCCACGGACGCCTCCTAATTCTTCCTCTCAGCGCATCCGTAGGCGAAAACTCACCTCAGCTCCTCTACCTCCCTCTCGTTCTCCATCACAACCTAATTTCCCTTCCCGACCACAACCCTGCAGTTCACCTATATCCTCCAAACTTACATATATGTCCACGGAATCGATTTCACAGCTTGTCGAGTCCGTAGCCTCTGAATACATTTCCGTTCCCTCCACGCCAAGCTCATGAGCTTGCCGTACCTCTTCCTTGCCCTCCCTACAGTTAATTTGCCTTTACACCGCCGAGTAACTACCCCCTCCATGATCATCGACTCCGCTGTCTTCGTTGGTCTGTCGTTGCTGACCACGATAATCATGTAGGCTGGCATCAACATCCCTATCTGCTCCAGCACCTACTCCTAATCGTCCTCCGTTTGTCAGCCAGTGTCTCCAGTATACCCCCACCTCCAGCCACAGATCGCTTCGAACGAAGCGTTTGAAACCAGGTCCTCATGCGGATCTGCCTAACGAATCAGACCAACGGCGCCGCCAAGCTCTATTCTTGTGCCGCCAAGCCCTCCTTCAAGGACAATGTCCACCCCTCCACGCCGTACATTAACTCTTTAGTTAGACCCAGCACCCTTCTACATTCCGCCTTCGTCCTACCGCTTCTCCACGCGACCCCCCCTATCTTAATCTTGCCCCTCACATGTAGCTTGTTCAGTTGCAGAAGCTGCCGCACGAAATACATCCCTGGTCTGATCAAGGCCCGCCGCGCACTTTCCCCCTCTTCCCGTGCGTGTCTCCGGTGCGCACTTCCCTCCTTTTCGTGCACGACCCCGCCACGACCTTCCCCCACCGTTCCATGTACGACCCCGCCGTGTATTTCCTCCCCCATTTCGTGATTTTTCCGGCCACGAACCGCCCCCAGCCGTTCCATACGGGGCCCGCGCCGCGTTGTTGCCCCCCTGTTCCGTGCGCGACCCCGGCGCGCAATGAAACCCCCGGTCCGTGGGCGGGCCCGCCGCCCACCCCCCCCCTTTTCCCGCGCGCGGCTCCGGGGCCGCACACGTCCCCTCCACCCCCCGTGCGTAACCGCATAGCCGCCCCCCCCCCCCCCCTTCGCGGCCCCGTTGCCGCACGCTTCGCACTACCTAGAGTGCGCTCTTCTTCTTCCCCGCACTTCATCCTTCTCTCCATTACGCGGCCTCGTTGCCGCACACTTGACCCTACTTCCATTGCGGACCATGCCCTCCTTGGGACCCCGTCCCCTGCTCGAACCCACTGCCACGCAGGATCCCTCCCGTGTCGCTCTCGCTCCCTCGTGGACTATGCCTTGCACCGCTCCCCACCCCCCCTTTCGTTTGACGCAGTTCGCCCTTCGTCCCGTGCGCGGCCTCGCCGGGGTTTCCCACCCCTTTCCCTCCCCCCCCGTTGCGGCACACTCCCGCTCCACCCTTCGCACACAATCGCGTTGCCGCGCGCTCCCCTTTTCTCGCCGCACGCGGCCCTGTTGACGCATGCTTCCCCCTCCGTCGAGTGCGCGCTCCTCTCACCCCGCACTTCACCCCCCCCCTCCAGTGCGCGGCCCCGTTGCCGCAAACTTCACCCTCTTTCCATCGCAGACTATGCCCCGCTGGGGTTGTTGTCTCTTGTGCGGCCCCGCTGCCGCGTAGGAGCCCTTCCTTGTCGTCCCGCGATGCCTTCTCCCCGCATTTAACCCCCCTTTTTGTGTGCTGCACTCGCCTCGGTCCCGTGCGTGGCCCCATCGCTCGCTTTCTCCCCTCTTTCTGCTCGCTGTCTGGCCGCGTATTTCGCCCCCCGTTCAGTGGCCGGCTCCGCCGGTCACCCCCCCTCCGGTTCAGTACGCGACCCCGCTATGTACTTGCCCCCCTGTTCCGTGCGCGGCCTCGCTGTTTTGAGTTTTATGGTGAGATCGACAGCTGTCACAAATGACATATTTCACAATATAATTTTCGACTCTAAGGGAAAAGAAAATGCCCTAAAACAAACAACGGATTGTCACTCTCATCGGAAAGGCAATTGGCAATTCGGAAACTCGGCTGTTCTATGTAGGATGCAAAGTCAAATTCAGCACGGACACTGGGTATGCGGGGTGTCGATGGGTGGAAATACCGGTTTGGTGCGAATAACACACACGAACACATCGCGTTCCTTCATTTCCACCTCGATACGAGTTCCACAGTTGCTTCCTCGTCGACTAGCGTCGAATTGAGTGCGGAGTGTGTTGCTGCAAAATAACAAACAAGAGCTAAACACACTTATTCGCTGCTTCGAGTATTTTGTTTGTTTATATGCACGGAACGTAGTATCCAACCCTGTCATACACACATATGTATATACATATGTATCAAATTGATTTGGTTTAGACATTGACATTGTTTCTCTTTCAGCCGGGGGTCGTTTCTCCTGCTCTCGGCCGCCGGGCACGCAGGAAGCCCGCGTGTACACACGCCTCAAGTTTGGGCCACGGGCAAGATGCGTGCCTTAATTTTCTCTATCTGCATGATACACCATGTGGCGGGATGTAGAGGTATGTCTTTCATTAGTATTCGAGCTAGTCGTGTGCGGCAATTTTAGTTGTTCGGTGTATTTGCACCCGACTGGCGTGTTTGTTAGTAGCTCGACGCGTGGGTTCTCGTTGCTAAAAGGTATGGCAGTTTGTTGGCTTTCTTTCCTCCCCAAAATACAATACGGGGCAGCTGCCTGTCCAGCCAGTACATCGTGTGGCACCCCCAGCACCACACGCCTTAGGAGTCGACGTCCTAAACACGGATTCCAGGCAACGTACAGCTCTAACATTTGGCCACAACACTATCGGTACCGATACCGGTAAATAAACTATTAATAAACATAACAAACAGCCTCAATCTCTACGTAGGGTGATTGGATTTGAAACATAGAACAAAATGCACGGATTTACGAATTTACAGTGTTGCTGAAAGCCAGTGTACTACTGAAAGCATTAAAACAAACAAGACACACAAACGACGCAAAAATTAACAAGAAGAAATCCCGAAGAGGGGACAAAGGTGAAGAGGAGAGGGACGCAATCAAAAGGTTATCCGTCCTGTTGTACGGTACTTCAAGTACCGGTACGAGTATCACCACGAGGACTTTCCAAGCCTGTGTTCTTTAGACTTTCGCAAATATATCTCCAACTTTAACTCAATACCGTACACACACTGGCAGTATTCGCGGGCATCGGCTTATTCTACCGTACATACCTCTATCACTCATTGCCGGCATTCGCGGAGCAGCGGCGGATCCCCCTTAGTACTCAAATAGGATGTTCCTTGAAAGAGAAAAAAACGCAAGACCTTGCAAAAAGGAAACAAAAACACGAAGCGAAACGAAATAACATTGTGAGAAGGGGGGTCCACCACATTATTCCCCTTCCATATTCACTTCCATGGAAGTTCTTTCACTCCCGCCCATGGAAGTGATAAGTTACTTCCATGGAAGTATTTTACATGGGTTGTTTCTTCCATAGAAGAAAAAAATCCTTCCATCGAAACTTTCATCAAAATAAAGAGTATTTACTTTTATGGAATTACATTTATATTCGATATTCCGTGGATGTTTCCGTTTGAAGAGGGCCTTCGGTCACTAGACAGGTTTAGTGTGGTTCCGCTCTGCGCGCTACACGGTTTGTATTATCCCGTTTGTAATTGGTCCACGTTTTGGTGATTGGGATGGGTTGGACCGTGTACCAAGTGGGCGCAGGGGGTGAATTCATGCCCTCGCTTCCATGTTTTACTTCCATGGAAGTGGAATGTTTATTTACTTCCAATTTACTCACATGGGAGTTTGTTTACTAATCTACTTCCAATTCATTCACATGGAAGTAAATAAACTTCCATGCAAGTGACGTTTACTCACATGGAACTAACAACGCATCCATGGAAGTAAGTGTTTACCCACAGTAAATTTACTTTTATGTAAACTGTTGTGGAAGTAAACGCAATCGTGAAATAATGTCGTAGATCGTTTCGTTTTTCTCTTCCCACGTTACCATTCGTGTAATCACCAAACCTAAATATTGCGCACCACATAAATCACTGATAAAAACGTCAAGTGCTGATATGAGTTATCTGTATATGTACCGTAATACGGAGTACTAAACTGTTGTATGTTGACTTGAGTTATGTAAAGTGTGAACTAGGAAGGGCGTGGAGACGTAGAGAACATACTATGGAATGAACTAAAGACACCAGGCAGTTATCGTGGTGATTAGTGTACAGTTTGTAGTGGTCTCTTTATTGTGCCGGTGGCCCGCTATAGTGCCTATGAAATCGCTTGGCACATGTTGAGTTAGCAATTCGGTCTATTCTTCCCGAACATTTGCTTGTTCATTACGAGCTAGTCCAGGCGTATCACCCCCAATTTCGTCAGCCACGAATGCCGCATGCCGCGTCTACCACATTATTTGTCATTTTCATTTACTTCCATGGAAGTATATACTTGCTTTTATGACAAGTTTTTCACATTCATACCAGTAACATTACTTTTACATGGAAGATATTTTACTTCCATGAAAATAAAGATACTTCCATGAACGAACGTGGTTTCTTTTACTGGAACTTAAATTTTACTTTCATGGAAGTATAAAAACTTTCATGGCAGTAAAGTGAATTGTATGTACCGTATTGACTTCCAGGGTGGAAGTAAAAATACTTCCATCGCTTCCATGTTTTTACTTCCATGGAAGTAAACGTTTGATTTACTTCCAATTTAATCACATGGAAGTAACTAAACTTCCATAGAAATAAATTTTATTTCCATGAGCGTGACAAACAATCTAGTCGAAGAAACTTACTTCCAAGAAAGTAAAACTAACTTACGTTTAAGTAAACGTCACGTCCAATACAGTAACAATACGTTAATAAAATTAAATACTTTCATGAAAGTAAACAAATAACAATGGAAAGTTTCAAAGGTGTGTTCGGTCGGGTACGTACCGAACTGTACCGGGGGTATTTTGTCGGTAAATACCGGTATCCGACACTTCGGTAAGTTCGGTATGGCCTCGATACCGGTACCCGACACTTCGGTAAGTTCGGTATTTTTCAATACCGGTACCCGACACTTCGGTAAGTTCGGTATTTTCCCAATACCGGTACCCGACACTTCGGTAAGTTCGGTATTGTTTTGATACCGGTACCCGACACTTCGGTAAGTTCGGTACTTTTCCAGTACCGGTACCCGACACTTCGGTAAGTTCGGTACTTTTCCAATACCGGTACCCAACACTCCGGTAAGTTCGGTACGCCTACCCGAATATCCCGCCGGTACCGGTATACCCTCGACCACAGTACAGGTGGTGATCGGTGAGGCCTCGATACCGGGGAATCGGGTATGTATGCAATGCGGACACACATTATGCATTTATTCGTGGCAGCAGCAGCAGTCTTCTCTCTACCTTAATTACTTACGTATGGTATGGATCTGGTCCTTGGGGCTGGAGTGACAAGACGCACTCATATCACACCCACCATGCATGGCTGTAGACACAACACAAAAGCCACAAAGAGTACGGAGCGAAAGGATAGCTGATATTATCACCAACTCGCGCCGTTGGGGCTCGAGGTACTGCCGAGGCGGTGCTACGGCACGCTTCGCGCAAACTTCGTGTGGTAGGAGAAGCTTCGACTGCTCGCCTGAGAAAAAACTCGTACCATGCATCCTCTATACGAACTTGAACGCGACATCTCGAATCCATCACTGCTGTAATTATATCATGACGCTGATGTACCAGCAGCAGCGGCAGCAGCACAACGCGAGGTCGCCGATGATCTAAACCGTATACCGAGCTTCGAAGTTGGGAGGTTGGCGTATAAAACGAGCTTCAAGTGTACCACTCACTCGATGGCAGTGGCACGCGTGGACTGTATCAAATATATTGCAAATATACAGCAGTAGAGCCCACAGCAGCAGCACATTGCCCAAGTAGAAGCTGCTGTTTCTGCCCCTCTGCTGCTGTGTTCTGTTGTTGTTCTTGCTGTGGGGCTGGGGCTGCTGGTAACCGTGCTGCCGCTTGCTACGTGGTTGGGATGGGGACGGCGGCATTGACGTTTTGTCCGTCGTTGCCGCTGCCATCTGTTTGCTGTTGATATATACGAGTATACATGTATTTAGAGTATATTCGGTAGGGTACGTACCGAAATATACCGAGGGTATTTCCTCGGTAAATACTGGTACCTGACACTTGGGTAAGTTCGGTATTTTTTCAATACCGGTACCCGACACTTCGGGAAGTTCGGTATTTTTTCAATACCGGTACCCGACACTTCGGTAAGTTCGGTATTTCTTCAATACCGGTACCCGACACTTCGGTAAGTTCGTTATTTTTCCAACACCGGTACGTACCTGACACTTCGGTAAGTTCGGTACTTTTTCAATACCGGTACCCGACACTTCGGTAAGTTCGGTACTTTTTCAATACCAGTACCGGACATTTCGGTAAGTTCGGTACTCTTTCAATATCGGTACCCGACAGTTCGGCAAGTTCGGTACGCGCGACAAATATACCCCCGTTACCGTTATACCCTACCGAACTTGCCTTTGGAAAATTTCATGGAAGTAAACTCAAAAGTCAAACATTGTGGTACATGGCGCATGCACTAGCAACTCAAGTGTCACATATTTGGTGGCATACTGACCATCATGAACAGGGGAAAATAATGACATGGCTAGTTGGTTTTAATGACCTAGGACTGGCCCTACCGCCGAAACTGTGGCTCGACCAGTCGCAGGCCTTCAAAGTGGTCAATATTAGTCAGACGTTTCCGTAGCAATGCACCCCCCCCCCCCCCCCCCCCCCCAATTTACGTTTCTGGCCGAACCACTTCCAGGTTGTCCAAGGCATATTTGTAAAACGTTCCACGCAAATATTCGAGGATCTGACTGCAGTTGATCCATATCAAGACACATTTAACGCCAAAATCGATTATATACTGGACTAAGTAATTACCAGGAGAAGCCGGATTTTGCACGTTACAGCACGAAGGCCATTTTGTTGATATAAACACTGACATTTTACACACGTGCTCTATATGCCGTACCAACCCATTAACGAATGAATGGTTATTCTCTTCGGCGAAAATTCGGATCCGTAAGACCCAAATCTCCCCAACAAAACAAAAACCGAAATATCTGGCAAAAACAAACTTTAAACACGAAACCTAGAACCGTTAACGGGTCGGCAGCGGTTCATATACCATGTGTGCCAACTTCCAGGGTCTACATTTGAACATACGGCGTGAACTTTGGTTACTGAGTAGATTTGGGTCAATACGCTTGAACCAACCTGTAGTATCATGGCGTTTCCTCCCTTTCCGCTAACGGAAGAGGTGGTGGAAACTGTGACGGATTTCTCTCGTTCCCCCCCCCCCCCCTGCCCCGCCTCGTCTTGTATTCCAGCTGATTCACGCGGCTGATCTGCCCCTCACTCTGATAGGCAACCTCAACAGCCAAACTCCCATTCAGAAGCCGTAGTATCAGCCTTCCTCTACCCTTCTTTTCTCCTACCCGCTCCACTTCGTCCCCTTGCCTCGGCTGCCTACTCGACTACCCTGTCCTTCCCATCAGCCCTAAACCCGCACTGGGTCCTCCACATTCGACCTTACGTACTGGTATCCCGCGAACGCCTGCGACGCCCATCTCTCCTGTCGTTGGATCACCCACGGTGGGGCTCCAACCTCTGCCAGCTTCGTTGCTCCTCCTGTCTTTTCCGAGTGCACCGCGAGATCCTCCGGTATCAATTCCGCCACTGCTCTCTTTCCATGCGATTTACATCCCCCCACCACCTTCTTCAGCTCACCCATTCGCCAGTACGCCGCCTGGTCTCTCGCCCACACGTCCCACCCACCCCCCGCCCCGTTATGCCATCACTGGGGTGGTGTCCCCCCCCGGTACACTACTAGAAAAGCTCCACCCACAGGTCGACGATATTCCTTTCCACCCTCCGCCGCGCGCCCCCCTTGTTTTCGCCATGACTGCCCCTTCTATGCCCTGATCTCCTTCCATCTGTTTAAGTGTGCTTCGACCGTGCCTGCCGCATTCCGCCGGCCTCAGTTGCACGCCTTTCTCGAAGATATGCATATTCCCCCCTCCTGAAGCAGCAACCTGGTGCCCCCCACCCCCTCCAGGCGAACAATTCCCGACGCCATCATCGACAGCTAGTACGACAAGGTCAAGCCGGTACACACTATCCTCCCCCCCCACACCCCATTCTCCAATGTTGTCCTCCCTCGACCTAATCAGCGTCCGTGTTCGCGGCTTCAACACCCGCCTATGATTGCCCGTCTTCGCATGCGCCCACTTGGTCCCTTTTCTCGTCGCGCTGCTCCTAACGTTCTGCAGCGACAGTGCCAGTCCCACTCGCTACTCCGGTAACCGTTCACCACCATCCCCTTCCCGGCCACGGTCGCCTCATTGTTCTTCTCCGCGCAGCATTGGGCCATTTACTCCGTCAGCTCATATACCACCCCTCACTCGTTCATTTCCCCCCAGCCAGTACCCCTTCCGTCGCAAAACCTTTCAGCTCACCAACCTCTTTAAAACTAGCGAACTAACTTAACTCCTCCGGATCGGCTTCGCAACTCGTCCGAGTGCGTAAAGGTTTGCAAATCTCCGAACACATCTCCGTTCCTCCCACTCCCAGCTCGTGGGCCTGCCACTCCTCCCCTTCGCCCCCCCTGCAGTTAATTCCCCACTGAATGGCCCACGAACTATCCCCCCTCGTCACCACCGACTCCACTCCCTTCACTGACTTGTCCTTCTTGGCCACTTGTATCGCAGAGGCTATCGTCACCAAGCCATCAGCTACAGGTACTCATTGACAACCGGATCCCATTCCCGCCCTACCTACTCCTGATCTGTCAGGCTTTGTCTCCAGTATACCCCCGACTCCGCGCGCAGCTCCCTAACCACACCCATCCAGCGTCTGAAATCAGGTCATTTTGCGGGCCTGCTTCACGAATGTGAAAATGGCGCCGCCAACCTCTCCTCTTCTCCCCCAGGTCCCCGATCTGCCTTATCTCCACCACTCCATGTCTTCCATGAATTCCTTCGTCAGCCCCAGTTTCTGCCTTCTTGATTCCTCTTTCCCCTGCGCCCCCCTGTCCTCAGTTTCGCTTGCCCATCCAGATGCAACTTCCTCAGGTGCAGACGCCACCGTACTTCCCCTCCGCTCAGCCCCCCCCCCTCCCCCGTTTCCGTCTGCAGCCCCGCCGCACACTTCCGCCCCCGTTCCATACGTGTGGCCCTGCCGCGCCCTTGTACTGCTGTCCCGCGCACGACCCCGCCGCTCACTTCCCACCTCGTCCCGTGCTCTTCCCCTCCCATTGCGGTCGCGCACTTCCCCCCTCGTTGCGTACGTCGCTCAACGTCAAATCGTGGACTATCCTCCTCGTCCCTTGAGCTGGTGCCACGGTAAGGGCGTTGCCTCGTTTTCTCTACCGCGTGAAATCCACTCGGGCTAGTGCCTCTGTACCTCCGTCATGATTGAGCTTAAGCAAAAAAGCGATGCACAAAGTGCAACTAGCGATTCCGAAGCTATGCATACTGCCAACCCCTAAAACATATATGTAGTACACACAAGAAGAGGGGGGTCACTCTCCCGAGTGGCTCTGAGGGACTGAAAACAACGACATGAAGGTGCCCCTGCCCTAACGTAGCAGCAGTCATTTCTCGTCTATCAATCCCACTGGACCAATCCACTGTCCTGGCACCCTCCCCGTCAATATCACCGGAACCACAATTTCCCTCCTCGTCTCGGCATCGTCCGTCGCTTTGCTCCACACCTTGTTTGCGCGCGTTTCGGCGCCACGTTGGTTTATGTACGGCAGCTCGCGCTCGTGGCAAT
This sequence comes from Saccharina japonica, assembly GCA_008828725.1. NCBI lineage: Eukaryota > Phaeophyceae > Laminariales > Laminariaceae > Saccharina > Saccharina japonica. Next base: position 50,413 of record MEHQ01003813.1, read on the forward strand.
CTTCTGGGCCTACATACACAATGAACTCCCACGGCCGCAGTCTGTTCCATCAGTGCAAATAGGCCGATATTGTTCTGTCCGCCAAATAATTTTGTCACCCGCCCCGCATTGTATGGCGCGCCAGATACTACCCTCCTAGCCCCAACACCACCTTCTCTAAGTCGCCTTCTTCAAGCTGTGGTATATTGCCCCAGGAATTGGCCACCACGCGTAACAGCCGACGTCTTTCACATTCACGCCATCGACCCTTTCCGCTTAGTTGTTTCCTCCTAATCTTCCGACCGCGGCTGTTGCGCTTTCACGTGCGCTGCCCCGCTGCCGCGTCCTTGCCCCCCCTTGTCGTGTGCGGGCCCGCCGCACCCCCCCCCCCCTCATTCATGTGGGTGGCCCACTCTTCCTCCATTCTTATGTCGCCCCACCTCGTGCTCTGAAAGTTTGTGCACTTGCACGGCCCCGACGCGCACCTCTACCCTCGCTCCGTGCGCGCCCGCCCCGCGCACTTCCCCTCCCGTTCCGACCCCGCCTCGCACTTCCACCTTCGGTATGACTCCGGTTCGTACCTCGCCACTAGAGATCAGTCGAGACGGGAGTTGCGACAAACGTCCTCCAGTGTTGCTGTAGTGATGGCCGCCTGTGCGTTTCGATGAGAGTCGCGGCTCCCGGTCTCTTTTACAGCTGAAAATACAGTTCTTAGTTGCCGGCTCTTTTCGATTTGTGTTTGTTGCCGCTGGAAAAAACAGATCACAAACACAACTCCTGGAAAACTACTGTATGTCTTTCTCTGATGACGACCCCTGTAGTGGTAGTACTACTACTACTACTAGTAGTAGTAGTATTAGTAGTAGTAGTAGTAGTAGTAGTAGTAGTAGTAGTGGTGGTGGTAGTAGTAGTAGTAGTAGTAGTAGTAGTAGTGGTGGTGGGAGTAGCAGTAGTAGTCGTAGTAGTAGTAGTAGTGGTGGTGGTAGTAGTAGTAGTAGTAGAAGTAGGAGGAGTAGTAGTAGTAGTAGTAGTAGTAGTAGTAGTAGTAGTAGTAGTAGTAGTAGTAGTACTGTCAGCGCAGTTGTGCAGTAGCACGACCGTCGCTGGGTTTGGAGGCCATGAAATGTCTGGCGAATCCTCGCATCCACCGTTCGTTCGATGTTTCTCTGATACCAATTTGTATAGCTCTGTTCGTACACAATATCTGTCGTATATTGTTATGTGCTGTTCTTCAGATTGCGATCGACTTTACATGGTACTGTATCTCCACACCCCTATGCTCCTGTGTCAACCATCATAGGGACAATATATTATGTACTGTACCGCGGGGTCGGCTGCGAATAACATTGACATTTTAATTGAATTTATATCTATTTCGACGAAGCCAACTACCAGGTATCGTTTAGTTTTCGATACTACTCTAAATCGGTTCGCCCGAATTTCGAGTGAAATCAAACGAGCGAGCGAAGGGGGCCGGGCGAGCGAGCCCAAGCACCCACCCACCCACCCCGGCTGGTGAGGAGAGGGGTAACGCTGGTAACATGCGGTACATATGACTGCGAATATCAGCCAAACAATGATCGCCAAATTTTCGATTCCGGTGGGGAGGGGGGGTTGGTCGTAATTCATTAATACCGCAAAGAAAAAGAGGGACCCGATGTTGGCGCCACTTCGCGATTCCGACGACGAGAGGGGGGGGGACCACATGCAACGGGTGTGTGGCGCGTTGTACTCAGTTTCGCCTCATCATCTTCGTGCCAAACACGAAAGACAAAGAACGAGAGAAAAACGGCAAACAATCGAAACAAAACTTACGTTAATAAATTTACATATGTGCACGTATCAAATTGACTTGTTTTGGACATCGGCATTTTGATTCTCTTCCGGCCGGGGGTCTTTTCTCGCGCTCTCGGCCGCGCGGCACGCAGGAGACCCGCGTGTACACAAGCCTCAAGTTTGGCTCCCGACCGAGGTTCGTGGCGCGTGATCTGGGCGTTTTGAAATACCGAAAACTGGCAAGCAACTGCGGGATCTGGTTCCGCCGAGCCAAAACCTGCAGGACGATGCAAATCTTACATTTCAAAATGTCCACACTGGTGTGACACGCCGGGAAATACACTCGCACGCGTTTTGTACTGACCCGTATCATGTCATTTCTAGAGGGTAGTGTAGATTCCGACGCTTCATTAGGGACTGACCTTTACGAGCCTAGGACATAATAGGACCATCTAGGATACACTGCCCAGGATGACTTTTTGCAACGCAGCAAAGTGAGCTGCTCATTTGAAGAACAACATAGGCACTACAGTAGAGAGAAACACATAACAGCAGTAGCAGTCGGACATCAAGTCCTCCCTTTGGACGGAGACCAGGGATGATGTCTCCGTGTGTGCGTGCGTGTACAACATTTCTTGTCCGACCTGCGAAGTAGAAACGGACACCTATATACCCAGTAGGCGTACGTAAATCAAGTAACGTGCAACTAATTGCATGTTGCAGAGGGGGTAGGACGACGATACGAAGCCACACTTGCTCCGGATTTCGAAAGCAACCGTGCAGCCACGGAACACAATACAGCATCAGCAGCAGCGGTACAACAGCAGTAGTACCACAGCACCAACGCTTCACACTTTGGCCTTTGTGACAGCCGCGGTATTCGTTTATATATATGCGTGTGAAGTGTTCACGACGCGGAATACATGCGACTATGTTCACTTTCCACCAGAGGAACACGGTTGTTGTTTTTCGAACGCCACACTCCTCGTTTCGAGCGCGCAGACGGAAGATGTTATACCAAAACCAGGTAAAAGAAACAGTGGGAAACAAAATGTCATCTTCTCGATTCGTAGAGAAATCCCAACGCTCCGATTTGTTCTTCAACTTGGTCGGTCTAGGAGTGTAGCGTCTGGGATTCCTATCCGCGTGCTCCCCTGTTAATACATACGATTACCAAAACAAACACTCGTCGTCGAACCCCATTTTCCTATCACATAGCAGTATACAACCGGAGCAGTACTCGTAGTAAACAGGAACGCTTGATGACGAGGATGCTCCCTCTTTTCAACTTGAGAGAGCCGCCATTCTGCAAGGCAGACGCATGCTACGATAGAGGTGCACCATGTTTTTCCCGAGCTCCTCACTTAAGGGGCGTCATACCTCACCGAAAAAATGATTTTGGAGGAAAATAAAAGTGCTGCCGGATGAGCCCGATTGTTCAGAAAACGATCCAGCGAAAAAGTGCTACCTCTACCGTAGAACGCGTCGGCATGTAAATAAATATACATTATACATACGTAGATACATAATACATAGCAGTATGAACATTTTTTGTTTTTTTCTGTGTGCGGCGTGTAGTCCCAGTATTGCGAGAAGGTATTTTGGGTAAAATGCAATAAACCTAACCCTAGCCCTAACGCCAACTCCATCCCCAACCCCAACCGAAGTTGTCCGGAAACAAACGAAATACTTGAAGAAAAAAGTACTGTTTGGGGCCATTACCATATTAAATTCCATACACACATTTACGGGTCCAGCATATACTACGAAACCTGCGACACCCCCGGGATCTCAAGCCAACCATATCCCGAAGGGGAACCTTGCATACAACGTATAAAAGGAAAAAGTCAATTTGGCAGTGGTTAGGTTGGGTTGGGGTTGGGCACGGGTTCAAATTAAATAATTCCGCTAAAGAGGGACTCTGGCGCAACTTTTTTCATTTTCGCCAGAGAGGATGTATGTGTTGAGGTACCTGGATGTTGTCGTATAGTCATCGATCAGTCAAGTTCTGCTTCCACTTTGTCTAGAATTTTAAGCACCGTTTCATAGTTCTTCTGTTTCATTACACGATGCTTACATCTCCGGACAGGGTGTAATACACCTGGTCCAGCACCTGGTATCAACTCGCAAGCCGTGATTCGCTTGCCCACCTGGGGATCGAACACAACCCCTGAAATGCCTACTTGGTATCTACCCGAAGAGAAGTTCGACCGTACGCGGGGGCAGTTGCACCATCCGTTACACAACAACAAGAAGGCGGCAGCGTGTGGCTTCTGGTGTCAAGATACTGAGAGGCACAGCAAGCATGCACCTTCTTCGACAAGTTCTTGTGGAAACCAAATGGTATCCGTAGCTGGGGTCCAAACATACGAAACGAACAAGCGGTATACCTGGTCTTCTACATGCTACAGGGGCCCTGTACTCAAGTGCACACAAAACAAAATGCAAACAAACAAGACCGTGACGGGTCTTCGCTCAGGCCATGGTAGAAGCAAATGAGAGGTGGGAAGAGCAGGGGCCGATGGACAGCGGACGTGAGAGGGGGGCGGGTAGACGTCCTCCAGTGGGCTGTAGGCGGCTGCTTTCGCTCAGGGTGGGGTTGAAGGGAAGGAACCGTGTGGGAAAAGAGGAGGGGGCGGTCGATACCTACGACAGACGGGGGGGAAGAAGACTTCCTGCTTGGCCGGGCGGGCGCCAACTGCGCTGCTCTGGCGGCCAGTCCTGTTTGTGTCACGCTTACACTAGTTTGGGCGTTTTCCTCACGACGTTGGCCTGCCCCGCCTTGGGGTGGGCCGAGGCCCACCAGGACCTGCAACGGTCTAGCGGCACACCCGAGGACTTCGATCCTCGGGATAGGTGGAGCGGGAACCCTGCGCAGTCTGGCTGGTGAACCTGTCACTGCTCTAAGGATCGCGTGAAGTGGTGGTGATGTCTTTTACGTTCAACCCCAACGCCAGGGAGTCCATCCCCCTGAGAGCAACGCGGGAATATCACCACAGCAGAAAAATCAATGTGTACAGCCTAGGGAGTGGAGAGGCTGACCATCGCGTGGGTACGCATACGCGACAGGAAGAACGGGAGTGCCGGCGTTGGCTGGGACGGCTGCGCCCTGTCAACGGAAACCTAGGCGTGAACCGGACTAGGACAGAGAGAAGAACCAGTTTAGCAATACAGAGGAAACGTATTGCAAAAGAAGAAAAAAAGGAGGAAGGGACGGGCCTCACGTCGGCTGGCGAGGAAATCAGCACGCGAGGCTCGTACGAGGCAGAAGGAGGCACTTGTGGTGGTACCGACCTACAACGTGCGCACCCTAGCTGTAAAGGGGAAGAACGGGTACTGACATGACGAGCGCATCCTGACGAAGGTGCAACAACTCGGCTGTGACTTCGTTGGCCTGCAGGAAACTCGACGAGTCGGCAGGACGATATTCCGCGCTGCTGGATATCAGGTGTTTTGTTCAGATAGGAGGAAACAGCAGCCAGACAGGGGTTGTACGGGGTTGAATTGGTAGTCAAGGAGTCTATATGCCGTAAGTCTGTTTATACCCACGAATTCATAGACACCGGCTCATGTCGATGCGTTTCGAGTTGGCTGGTGAATACGATGCAGTTAATTTCGTCGTTGCGTACGCCCCAACAGAGTGTACCAAAGACGCCGAGCTGAAACGTGTTTTCTGGCGAACGCTGGAGGACCTAGTCGGGCAGATCCCAACTAGAGAGCGTTTGTTCGTACTGATGGATGCCAATGCACGAACTGGGCAGAGGCTACGGTGCGATGATAATGAAAACAGAGTCCTGGGAGCATACGGGCGCGATTTGATCAACGACAATGACAAACGACTTCTGTCGTTCGCTACCAACTGCAAGCTAGCTCTCTTCAATACCTTTTTCAGCACACGCAAGGGTGGAATCTCGCATACTCACAACGTCACCGGCCCGAATGACCGTAAGAGCATTGATTACATCCTAACCCGACAAGTTTATCGTCTTAGATAACACGATGTTAAATTTGTCCCCCAGCCTCCGCCACCAGCTAAGTAAGGTTGATTCCGACCACAACATCGTATACATGAAGGTTCGTCTCTCTGGACATTTTGCATCCAACCGACAAGCACGCAAGCCAAGAAAAGGCCGACCGTTTGACCGCAAGGTATTTATGTCCGACGGAAAATGTCGTGAGCGAGTAGTTGCAAGGGTCGTTTCCACTCTCAACCAACCTTCCCAGCCACACAACATTGCTGGTATGGTTACTCTGTTCACCTCAACCATCATCGATGCGGTGGAAGCCGAGGTAGTACTCACACCACACCAGCCACGCAAGCGTGGATGGCGTGAGTCGCTCGAAACCTCGGCTGCCTTCAAAATAGCATGGACCGCGAGGGAAGATGCGCGACAGCACCTACGCGCCCACCCCTGGGATAGTACCGCATGGAAGACTCTGAGGACCGTGTGTGCGAATCTGCAGGAGGTGATCACTGTAGGAGTACATGCGTATTTTGAAGACTACCTATCCGAAACCAAGAGACCCCTAGCAGACAATGACCAGCGAGGCTTTACAAGCACCTGAAGGGTACTGTAGGGTAGGAGGGCAAGAAAGCGCTACGCGAGCCGTCCATTAGGGACCAGGATGACGCGCTGCTACGGGATAACATGTGAATTCGTGAACGGTGGATGAGAGCCTTCCACAAACTCTTGAACACGAAATCGCTGAATCGTGATCCCACTATCATCGACCCATTGCCACCACGACCGCTTGAACAATCGCTTGGCGATGAACCATCTGTGGACGAGATGATGGGAGCCATTAAGACAATGCCAAACTGGAATGCGGTAGGACCAGACGACCTGCCCGCCGAGCTACTGAAAATCGATCACCCCAATTTCATCCAATGCTTCCACCACATCCTTGTCGATGTTTGGATAACGGGTGAAGTTCCCCAGCAGTGAAAAGACGCGATCATGAAGGTACTTTACAAAACGAAGGACCGACCTGATTGCAACAACTACAGAGGGATTTCGATTGTTACCCATGCAGGAAACGTGTTGCTGAAAATCGTCGCATTCCGTATCAGCAACTACTGTAGTGCGAGGACCGAGGCATATTCCCTGAGGAACAGTGCGGTTTTCGTTCTACACGATCAACAGTCGACATGCTGTTCGTCGTGCGACGATTACAAGAAGTCGGACGATATTGAAAAATCGCCTCATACATGTGCTTCTCGATCTGCAGAAAGCATACGAATCTGTCGACCGAGAGCTGCTGTGGCAGGTACTTACGCGCGTTGGCATACCAACCAAGGTGCATACAATAATCCGCCAGTTCCATGACGGCATGCGCGCTTGCGTACGCACCGATGGTGAGCACTCTGATTGGTTTAATATCACGCAGGGGCTACGACAAGGCTGCGTGCTGTCGCCGTTGCTGTTCGACGTGTTCTTCGCCGCTGTGATACACGTTGTTCTTGTACGCTTCAGTGAAGACGAAGACATAATGAGGCATTTGGTTCACCTCTAGGAGGATGTAGTCATAGCCGATTCTCCTAATTGAGAATTAATTACCTTTCCGATGAGAATGAAAATCGAAAACATTGTTTTTTGAGATGTAAGAGATGTACCTCCCTCACAATCAAAATTTACCAGGGCTTGTCATTGGTCGTTTGTCCGGGCCGGGCCGTCAACAATTGAAAACGTGATGGGCTGGGCCGGACCGCGGCCCATCCCTTGAAAATTTGATGGGCCGGGCCGAGCCGCGGCCCATCCTCTGAAAATTTGATGGGCCGGGCCGGGCCGCAGCCCATCCGTTCGAACTTTGATGGGCCGGGCCGGGCCGCGGTCCATGAGATGCGGGCTCTACATGGGCCGCTCCGCCCGGCCCATGAAGGGGCCCATGTGTTTCGACGGGCCGGCCCGGACCGCTGCCCATGAGATATGGTGTGCTACCGATACTGCTACTGCGTCCTATATTGTGCCCATGAGGTGGCCCACGTGTTTTGACGGGCCCGCCCGGGCCGCGGGCAATGATATGTGGTATAATACTGCTACAGCTACGACATTTTGGGTGTACTTGGGTTGCTATCCGCCAAACCCCGCTACGTTCGTACGATGCATCTCTGGCAAATCGCCTCGGGTACTATGATGCCTTCTGCAAATGTCGGATGAACACCTTGGTACTGTAGTGGGTGTACGGACGACACTCATCACCGTCTCCGCGACGCAGGTGGCATGACGCTCTTGCCCTGCTTCGTCCGGCGGCAGCGGAATGTATCGCAGCAGTAGTACCGGGTGTTGCAGCAGCATGTACTATTGCAGCAGTACTGGGTGTTGCAGCAGCATGTTGTATCGCAGCAGTAGTAGTACCGGGTGTTGCAGCAGCACGTGCTGCTGCTGTTGCTGCGGCCGCAGGTGTTTTGCAGCAGCGCGAGGAGGTGGTGGTCCACAGTCGGGACGGGAGCCATTGGACAAAGTCGTTTATGGAGCAGAATTGTGTGAGTGCTCGTAGTGGGTACCGGTTAGGCGTGTCCCATGGGCCGAAAACAGATGCCCTTCTAAATCCAGATGGGAAAGTACGAAAATACAGCGAAACATCAACAATTATTAAAATTGTACCAAAATCACGTCAGCGTACACTCATGCACCTTTTAGTACGGGATAAGACATGGGCCGGGCCATGGGGTGTCCAGTCAAATTCACGGGCCGGCCCATGAAAATTGTTGGGCCAGCCCATATAGAGCCCGTGTCTCATGGGCCTCGCTGTCATGTGATGGGCCGGGCCGGGCCGGGCCGAGACTTTTTGAAAAACGATGGGCCGGGCCGGGCCGGGCCGTGAATGTTCGAAAATGTGATGGGCTGGGCCGGGCCGCGGCCCACCCTCTGAAAAATTGTTGGGCCGGGCCGCGGCCCATCATATCGAAAATTGAAGGGCCGGCCAGGCCCAATCCCGGGCCGGCCCATCAGCGTCGGCCCATGACAAGACCTGTTATTCTTCTTTCCGCGAGCGTCGCGGGCGGCCCGCGCAGCGGAGCCCTTGTACATCTGTACGATGCTCGAGGAACTTCATCACGAAAATACACTTGAAAATCAACTCTATTAATAGACTGAATGGACCACCCAAAGTCTGAAAGGTGACAAGGTTCGGTTTGGGTCCAGGGTTGTACATCGACATATCTGGTACCAGCCTGTCTGGTACACATCGTGTTGGAGAAAGCACAACAACGACACGAGTGCTGAGTGGGGAATTATGCAGGATGCAGTAAATCTGGCATGCACACCAAGAGAAATTATCAGAATATGAACGGTGAATATATAGCGGGGGGGTGGAGGTTTGGTTCGGGTAAATATGTCGGACAAACGAGCGATACACACCTGAACCGCCGTTTGGACTGCTTGCAGCGAAGACACTGGCCCCATTTCGACGTTCTGACCGCACGAATCCTGCGCGGTTATTCTCCAAGGCAAGGATGACTTGGGAGTCCTGGCACCCAGAATTGAAGAAAGCGACATACATCGTGTGCTGCGACGCGTCCAATGTGGGGCGATTTGGTGTTCCAGTGTTCCAGTGTTCCCAGTCACCTTGAGCCTTGAGTTCCCAGTGACTTTTTGACGTCTTCTTGAATTTCCGTACAATTCTTGAATTTCCGTACAATTCTTTAATTTCCGTACAATTCTTGAACTTCCGTACAAACGGAGCGTTTTGACGCTGGCCGCTTCGGAATTAAAAAACAGGTTTTCCCTTCATGTCCAAACAGAAACGAAAAGCGAAACCCTTTCGTTTTCGATACCAGGGTACCATTTTACAAGCAGAAACGAATTGGGAACAGCAAGATCCAGCCAGGCGAAAAACAAGCTATGGGTGTTCACAACTACTACTATCGTATGTACACATGCCGACAATCTAGCGCTCGGCACCACAGACACACTAGAGGAGCAGGCAGACGCGACGACAATTCGATACCGGGAGGTCGTTGGGCCTCCCATCGAGGTGGTCGTGGTCGCGTGTCCAACGTTGACGCCCCGGGATCAAAATTCGAATTATACTGAGAACGAACTTCCAACCTCATTCTCGACGGCATTATTTAGGCCCGTACAAACCGAGCGTTTTGACCAACAAAACCTAAAATGAGATACGAAGATACACTACGGACACTGGGTGTGCTGGATGTCGACCGGTAGAAAGGAAGGTTTAATGTGAAGAACACACACACAAGCCGTGCCGATCAAAAAGGTACCAGTTCTGTGGTCACAAAACTACGACACAGAGATACTACGCTCAGTGCAGTAAGCAGAGCAGACAATGCAATGCCATATCCGACAGGCAAGACCTACCCTGCTAG